>JASKDV010211284.1:0-10304 GCA_032466395.1 Aegires albopunctatus
CTCTCTCTCTCTCTCTCTCTCTCTCTCTCTCTCTCTCTCTCTCTCTCTCTCTCTCTCTCTCTCTCTCTGTCTCCCCCCCCCTCTCTCTCTCTCTCTCTCTCTCTCTCTCTCTCTCTCTCGCTTCACAGATAACATTCCAAACAATTGGGCATAACAAAACGCTAAACAGTCCAAGCGTGATTTCCCGTCGGCAATTTGAAATTAATCATATCGCATAATATAAGGGAAATTAGAGAAACTTGGATATTTACCCTCAAGGTGAAATCGTTGATCTTGACTACTCACTGTTATCTTGGCTGAGTCAAGAACATTAACTGCTAAGCATTCCTTGAATTACTTTTTACCTCGTTACCAATTATTATAGTCTTCAAGCACCGGTTATCGCAAAAAAGACACAACCAGTCACGATTGTTCTCTGCACTTATAAGACCAGTATGAGAGATCTAAAATAGGATAATTAGGAATTCACAGTCACATTTCCACATTCCCCGTCATCACATAATAATTAGCGTTAAAATTATGACGCACATCATCGTAGACTTAAAATCTATCTATGCCATGGCCCGGGAAGGCAACCGACATTCACTAAGCGCTATTTAGGCCAGTGCTTAAATACAATCTGCCTTATCTTGGTTTGTTCCTACCGCAGTTGTTGAACTAAATACGTCTATTATAATGGACAGTGTTAAGTTATAACGCAGTCTACGTTTTATGTATGATATAATGACAAATTAACCAAATATAAAAAAACAAACAAACCCAACAACAAACAAACTAGATCATGACATGACAGTAATATTCATTCCATTCCATTGAGTGAAGATGCGTCAGGCACGAATGCCCATAATTGCAAACGTTACAGGTCATCACACTTATATATTGACTTTAAGAAATATTTATGAGAGTTGTCAATGATATGTTTGGGGAGAATGTTTCATTCTGAGATTGTGCGAGGGAAAGAAACTGTTCTTGTATAAATAATGTTTGTTCTTGCGTGTGGTATTGTTAATTTGCTGCTGTGATAATTGTAGTTTGCTAAGGCACTGAGGAAAACATCTCGCATCTCTACAATTTGTAGAGAGGGCATCCAAAACAGGGCAGCAAGATTACGGCTTTTTGCGTTTTGCCGCATATAACCAGTTTTTGATCCAATTTAGGAGATGCTGCTTATCCTCCCCTTTACAGTTTTCTTCCTCATCCGCGCACATATCAGTGGTCTTTTGCATGTCGATTTGTTTTAACTTAAGGGGCAATCGATGTGTCAAATGCTTTGATGAAGACAAAAACAATCGTCTACTTGCTTCTTTTTGTCAAATGACAAAAGAGATTGACTCTTAAGTTGTAATTAATTGGGTTTTGCATGAGCGGCTTTTATGAAATCCGTGTTGGTAGTCTGCAAGGATGTTGTGTCTTTCAAGGTGGTTCATGACATTGTGAAAAATTAAAAGTTTAAGTATTTTGTGACCAGTGTTAAGAGTTGCGCAGTTCTTCCATGACAGCAACCCAACTCGATGGTTGGCGATAGAAACAGACTATTCAAATGTTTCCTAGTGTCAATGATACTTTTGTCCATTTGATTTCGCATTTCGTATCTGCCTCTTTTTCGATTGATATTATATCAGATTTGGTTGCTATTAGTACCCTTCCTTCGCCCAATTTTCTATCTTCTCTGTATGGTGGTGGGTTTAGATAGCCAGGATTAAATATCCACTGGCTGTCGAAGTCTTTATCCAAGTGGGTTTCTGTGGCGAGAATTATATCTGGATTATGGGTAGTACCAGTTGCTCCATTTCAAATTAATTTTCGTCGCTAATTAGGCTGCGACAATTCACATTCATGATCTTTATTTTATTTTGAGTTTTGGGTTTCGTTTGCTGGCCGGTATATTCTGGTGCTTTGTTGTTGTTCGTGGAGTCAGTTTGTGTTTGTTTTTGTTTTGGGTGACAGTTTATAGTGGCCAGTGTGGAAGGGGGCCGCAGAGGAGGCTTGGGTAATGCTTTTGATAGGTCGGCGTTTACGAGTGCCAGCTCGACTAGGTCGTTGTTGGTGACATTGTGCTGGCACAGTGAATAAGAGTTCACGATATAATTTATATACAGGTGAATACATTGAGGCTGTTTGATGGCTAAAATTCAATTTTAAAATGTCTAAGATTTCAGGTAACATTTGTTAAAAAGAAATTTAAATTAGATAAAACGTAGGATGGTGTGTTTAAAAGGATTAATGCTAAAATCCACAAGAATAGAGAAACTGTCGATCAAAACAGCAAAGGTTACTTCAAAAAACATGCCTAACCAAAAACATGAAAATGATAGATGATGATGATTTAGTAGCCCATGACTAGCCTAGCCTAGCTTGATCAAAGTAGCGCGTCTTCGTAAATGACGTCATCAAAAGTTGTGTTCGTAATACCGGTTTCCTTCGCCATGTCGGTGTTTACGGTGTTTACTGGAAAATGGCTGAACATTTGGAAAGGAGACCCAAACAGTCCAAAGTGTTCCCATCGACGAACATTAATTTAGCCTCGTATGTGACATTTAACCTGTTTTAATTATGCTCTGCCAACGATAAGCTGTTTGCCTTTCTACTTAGCTATGAAGATATAAAGCATTTCTTTGCAAAGGATTATCACAGAATGATTATTTAGATCTACAGATCGATTCGTTTGGATGATAAACTTGACTTGAAAAGCATGGATGGAATCCAAAATGAACTAGAGATCTAGATCTAGAGATTCTAGAATCTAGATTCTAGATCTCTAGATCTAGATGAGATCTAGAGATTGAATAATTATGTTCCTGATTGCATACTGAAATGAAATTTGCCGTTTTAATTGTTTGACAAAACATAAGTGTGCTAAAAGTAAAGACCTTATTTAGATAATAAGTGGGAACACCTGGTGGAAGTGGAAAGACCTGATTTATAAACAAACAGGAAGAAGTGACCTTATTTTATTAGTCTAGCTATTATAACAACACACCAAAAGCCAATCAACAAATGAAGCTGAACTTGCACCCATTGCAGGTACACAAATAAGCCCAATTTTGCACTACATTTTATATAAAATAAGGATTTCCTAAAAATAAAATATTTTAATGTACACAGCAAGTAAGGCTCATAAATGACAGATCTATAGATCTAGATCTATAACTATAAGACAGTATAGATCCGTTAGCCTAAATGTGTCGTTCTCTCTATTTAGATTTAAGGGCTGTTTTCCATTAGCCCCTGCCACTTGGGTTAGGGATAGGAGTGGCAGGGCAAACGGAATAACTCCCGATTAGGGGGCCCATCCCCCAAGAAATGTCCCGTTCTTTTCACACAGCCACCCACCATTATTCATTTGATTGATAAAAGGCAGTGCACAAATGTATAAACAAAGACATAACAACTCACGCTGCAACTCCTACCTTACAATAAAATTATGTACTGACATGATCATTAGGCCTAGCCTACTCACTGATGAGGGGAGCGGATAGCTCAGTGGTTAAGGCGCTCGACTACCAAGCCAAAGGTCCTTGGTTTAAACCCATGCAGGCTTGAATTTGAAATCAGGGTGTGTAGGGTTGGTTATGTTGCGGGATGACGATGAAATAACAACAGAAATTTAAATAAACAGTTGATCAGCTGATAAATAAAAAACGATGAATTTCAATATCAAATTTCATCTAGAAAACAAAATATAAAAAGTAACACAAAACATGCACAACGCAAAGAAAAAAAATACCTGTCACTGTCATAAAATCTTACCTCTCGCTGTTAGTAATTTGCGGCAACCTCGCCCCCGGGAACGTGAGAGAAGGGAGCTGCAGAGGCAAAGCGAAAGGTAAAGGATCGGGGGATTTCCCACCTGTGCCCGGCAAGCCCGCCCGTTAAGAGCTATGGTAACAGGACTTAAAAATTAAACTATTTTTGGTCAAATAGAATTAATTTCAAAGTACAATGGGTTTTTTTTTTTGTAAAAACAGTATCCAACACATTTTCCCCTGTTTTTGAAATAGTTTAAAAACTAGAATTAAGCTTTTAGTATTCACTGAAACCTGAAAAAAAACAACCCGCCATGTTGGTCTTTATATGTAGCAGGACATATTTTGTCCTGTCATCTGTGTTACGTTTAAGAGGGGCAATATTGATCTCTCTCTATTCAAGCAGATTTATAAATGTAATTTTAAAGACCTAATTTTATATTTCATAACTTATTTGACTCTTCATTTATTTTATATTATATATATATAACACTGTTAATTAGCTAGGGTGAAGTAGTAGATATTTCTAGATCTAATGTCTAAATCATAACCAGGACATGATGCATTATATCAATGTCCGTTTCTTTATAGCATGATAAATCTGAGTAGTGGATGACCAGTGCATTATAGACTATCACATTTATTATTTCATTTCTTTCTAACAAATTCATAACCACCCAAGTTATCAATAAGAAATTGCAATTAATCAAGAAAAATGAGCAAATTGTGTCTTAATCGTAACACAAAATTTGGACAAAAGTCTAGATTTCCTGCGGACAAAAACGAAAAGACTCAAGCTCTGTGGAGGCCGCCATCTTGAAAGAAAAAGCCTGTTGCTGTAACTTTCGTGTACAACGGAGGCTTGTGAGAACACTTTTATAGAGAATGAAACTACACTGTCAGATCTTAATCGTAACAAACGGACAAAAATAAAACCATCGATGCTATAAACGCAATAACTTCCTCGCCTGTCAATAAAACCACATTTAACACCGTAGTCGACAGAAGTAATGTCTCATTCGTCTGATAGAAATTCATGGTACAATTTTATGAAGAAAACGGATAAAAAGGTTACGATTAAGACCGATTTTTGAGGGTTATGTAATGTATTATTAAACCTTGACAATTAATTTTACTTTTACAAGATAGATTAAATTTAAATTGAACCTTACATGAGTTAGATTAATTGTAATTATTGAATAGTGGGGAGTATTTTTGTTATTAAGATCTATATCACTAGTAAGATTTTCATTGTGGAAAATCAGGTATTATTTCATTCCCAAAGTAATTTTCTTACCTTCAGATTGATTTTCTGGCCTCGGCATGCCTATCTAAGCTTCTACAAGTTAAATTCAATGAACACAACAAGTTTTGTTATTATTGACATTCAAATTGCTTTTAATGTCAAGTGTAATTTTTTCAACGAACCAGGTGGAATTGCCCATATTTTACTTACACATGTATATAAAAGGGTACTAATGAGCCACTCATCAGTTAACATCAATTCATTCTTATAAAAAGGACTGCACTCCGAAGGACTTAATAAAGAGATTCATAGCGCAGGTTATGACGATTGTACCTATGCAAGGTCATTGCAGCCTTATTGTTGGCCCAATGCTGATTTACGATTTGTAACTTTCCTAGAAAATTTAAAGTTCTATCAGTTGAGAATTAAAGTTGCTGGGTAATAGTTCAACAAATCCTTTTTATTTCTGTGTATCTCTGAGCTTAAAATTAAATCTATTTGGTGAAATGTCATGAATATAATATCACCTGTCAGATTAGGTATCTAAATCACTGAATGCTTTTAAGTTGAAATTTTCTTTCCATGATTATTTGTGTATGTCCCCAGCATGTGTAGGACCATAATTGAGTTTGGAATTTAAAATGGACTTTGTGCACATATATGTTTTTATTCATTAATGACAACTGTAACGAGAAAGTATCCACTTGCATATAATATATAATATTTATTATATTGTTTGCACCAGTTTAAGCTTGGCTTACTGGTTTAGTGGTTAACGCGGCAGCCTATGGACTAAAGACCGCAGTAGATCGTGGGTTCATTCCGACGATTCTTTTTCTTTCTTTCTTTCATTTTTTCTGTTTAATAACTTTTGTGAGGTTTGGTTTGTTTTTTTAATTAAATTTTAATCATTTTCCCAACACTCTCAACGCCTATTCATCATACTGCTCTCTTCTCACTTTTTTACCCTACTTTTCCTGATAGATCTTTTATCAAATTCAAATGAATCTGTTCATGCAACAGGATTTCAGTTTGTTTTTATTATATTTATTATAAACTATTAAAAGCACTAGGACAGGTAAGCTCATTAATTCAAATAACATTTTGTTTGCTTTTAAAACTTAGAAGTTTATATACTTTTTTTAATAGTGTTTCTCATTCAAATATTTAATCAGACAAGACCTCTTTTTGACAATATTTATTTGTGGTGTTAAATTGTATTTGAATGTCATAGCATTTGTTTGTGTGTATGATTGTTTGCTTTTAGTTGCTTTTTCATTTTTTATTTAAAAACTTCATTTGTCTTCCTGATTTTATGATTTCTTTACTTCTTTTCTTTTATTTCAGGTTTTATTTGTTTTTGGTGCCTTTTTTGTTTGGAAGCAGAAACTGAATATAATATAATATTCTTAAATTAAACAAAAGCTGAGTTTTCTGAGCAGCTGGAATTGCTGTTATGGTAAAATTTTAAACTTTGCTCAATATTTTATACATCCAATATGTTGTTTTAATTTTCAGTAATGCTTAATAATGCTCACAAAATATTGAGATATTTAGCCTTTTAAAGGCCTATGTTTTTTTTAAATAAATATTTTGAATGCTGTCATATTATATTGCATGTTAGCAAAATTCGCTCTATATTGTCATGTTTAAATACACATGTACTATTGATTCAGCTAATGTACAATTTTAATAGAAATATAGCAACTCTAAAGTGTTTGGAACATTGAATATAAATACCAAGTAGGCAGTCCCAAAACTTGAAATTATTGACTTTTATCTGACTTTATTATTATATCAAATTTTGTCAATGTGAGCTCTTGTCCATGTAGTTGATATTATTTTACACTTAAAAGTTATCATTATAATTGCTTTCCCTTTTATAGTTTCCTATCTTTTTTATTTATTTATTTTCCTTCGATAATCAAGACTATCATATTCCAGTCATATTATGTTCTTTTCTTTTTCATTAGACCACAACAGTGTGAAGATGATTTGATGGGACAGACTGGGCGCAAAAAAGGTCGTCCGCCTAAAGGGAGTGGGAGAATGAATCCAGCTAGTCTCAACGTGAGTCATCAATCCATTTCTTCTTCAGGGGCATCATCCAAGACAGTAGCAGCAATATTAAAACAACAGAAAGACACAAGGCTGCCAGAAGATGCCACTGTCATGCGTCATCAGCTACCAAACCAGATGCAAGGAAAAAAGCAGAATCATAAAAATAAGGCTCAAGTAATCCCAGCAAATCCAACAGACAAACTGCATTACCCAAAAAACATGGGGAGCCCTGCAGGGGCAATGGGTGGCTCTCCAGCTATGGCTGTGTCCCCTGCAATGTCCCCCTCTGGTTCACAAGTGATGTCGCCATCTGGTAAAGATCATGTCCATCCTGTCACAACCAAGAGCTCCTCATTGAGTAGGGATCTCTCTCCCTCCCGCATTACAGCCCAAATGGTAAAAGTGATGGCAGACACCTCAACCAGCTCTACTCCTAATTTACTTTTGTCAGCACTTCAAGGAAATATGCCTGACCCTATGGGTATCTTGAGCACATCAAAAACAG
Source organism: Aegires albopunctatus (assembly GCA_032466395.1). Classification (NCBI taxonomy): domain Eukaryota; kingdom Metazoa; phylum Mollusca; class Gastropoda; order Nudibranchia; family Aegiretidae; genus Aegires; species Aegires albopunctatus. The sequence goes on from JASKDV010211284.1 coordinate 7,559, forward strand.
AAGGGGGTCTGGTCACAGTTGTTACAACAGGTCCTTTGCCCGTCAATAACAATGCATCTGTGTCTCGAAAATCGACAGTTAACTTAAATCCCAATTCAGATTCGTTATCCAGTCTTCAGCCCCAACTGAACACTTTCAGTAACATACTGACATCCATGGCTGGTGCCAGTGGTAGTTATTTAAGCCACACAACTGATTTAGAAGATAGAGACTCAACGTCCGACAACATAAGCCTGTTAAATCAAAGTCAATCAACAGTTGACTTACTGACAGCCCCTTCCGGTTCCATGCAGACTGTCAACGTTTCTCACACACCCAAATCCACCATTCCCCAAGGTTTCAACTCTGCTGGGTCATCCCCTTCCTCTTCCTCTCCTCGACTGTCAGCTCGCAGTGCCATGGAGGTTGCTCAGCAGATCAAAATGGAAGCCAATGGCCAAAGTGCCAGTGCTCAAAGGGCAGCCTTAAGACCTGGAATGCAGCAGCAGCTTCGCTCTCAGATTCAAAGCTCAAGAAGTATAGATGCTCAGTTGGCCTCTAGACAAAATCTTGGGCCCTTCCCATCAGCTCAAAGTAATCCTAATTTGCATCGACACTCAACCAAAGAATCAGATCAGCAGAAGGTAAGATGTTTCCATATTTCATTACCTTTCTTTCTTTCTTTTTTTCCACACCATTTTGTTTATTTCATGTCTGAATGCCCTTTTTAAATCACATTTTTGTTCCACCTGTTTTGAATTATTTTCAGGTTTTACCATTATTTTATTTACGATGAGCAGTGAAAGCTGGATATTATGTAGAGTCAAAGCCGTCCATGGCAGTCTTTTAAGATCACAGAGAATGGAAAGTAAAGTGGCATAGACAGGTGACTGCTATTGGGAGAGATTGATGTAGTAAGAGTAAACAAAACTTTCCTTTCTGGAATTCCAACAATGAGCATCTGATGATAATAAATACAATGTACGTTCTGTTGGTCTGCAGGCTTGAGTGGGTCTACTTTAAAGAGTTTGTTTTTTTTCATTTGTGCTTTTTTTTTTTTTTTCCTTCTTTTTTTTTTTTAACCTTTTAATTGGTTTAATTTATCAGCAAACCATAACCACGAATATCATCGTTCTTGATGAAAAGGGCCTTTCTTCTTCTTAGTCTCACAAACGGGCATAATTCATATTTTGTATTTTTGCAGGGAGAGCTGTTTAAAGTTTTTGGTCAGAGTGTGAAAAAATGACATATTTTCTATACCGTTAATGTTACAGCAATGAAATTTGGACCTAAGGTATAAAAAGAACTTAGTATAATATTGTAGGGGGTAAAATAGGAAGCTTTGCCCCTTTGTTAGACTGTCATTATGCCACTGACAAGTACATGTACCATAAAATTAGTTTTGCCACATTATGCGTGACCAGCTATCAATCAATTGATTATTTTTCATGCCTAATTAACTTAATCCAATTTTTAATCCTTGGGGAAGATGGTCGGCTAGGTTTAAACTTTAAAACTGCAAGAAAGTGTAAGCCAATGCACTAGAAAGAATTTTTGGAGTTTCTTGTTTTTCTGCATTGAGTATTTCAGCAGTTATTTGATCCCCACCAGCGGCTTTTGCATTGTTGAGGGAATGAATTGCTTTCATCGCCTCTTCAAGAGAGGGTGGTTCTGTGTTTGTTTCTAGGTCTGCATCAGCCTCTGAGATTTGTGCTCTGAGTCCTGGTGGTTCACAATTTAAGATTTTAATGAAATGTTCTTTCCATTTTGTCTCTTTGTTTTGCTATTGTCATGCCAGTTGCATCATTGATTGGTATGGCATTATTTTTATAACCTCCCGTAAGTAGCTTAGAGCCCTACACACAATAGTGATCGAACGTACGATTTTTAGCATGCAATTTCTCCCCCTATTGATCGCATGTGATTTTTAGTAGCATCCACACTAGCATTTGTAAAAGGTATCTCATAAGATGACGTAATGATAGTTTCTGTCAAATGGGCACTGATCTGCACCAAATTATAGCGGACATTAAGATTTAGATGATCTGGTTCACATTATAGGCATTAGTGTCCTGTTAATACAAGGGTATGAAGCAATCTATTTGGGTGGAATAATAGCTGTTATCGACGTAGAATGATAAGGGATATATATATATGATTGTGATGCGTACTGCTGACTACTTGTAGACTCCAGATCTAGATCTATGCCTTGACCACAGACTTGTATACTGTCATTAGCTTTGACCCCTATGCTATGTCGTCCCATGAAATGTTATACTGAAGTGTTTTCCTATCTCGCTTCTTGCGCTGCATAGCATGCTATAATGGTTAGTTTGGCGAAGTGTGAATTTAATCTTGCCTGGATTAGGTGTTCTCCATGAAGGGTCCATTCTAGAAGAGAATGGTTGTTTTTTGGCGACAGCAAAAGGGCCACACCATCCAGATGTGATCCATTGCATCTGCCTGAGTATATTATTATTATATTGCGTTCCAATGCTAGATGCATTTGGCCCTGGTCTCTTTAGGAATGTGTATATAATGAGATGCAAATTCTTCTTTAAAAACCCCCGTGTGGTTCCCGGGGGTAAAGAATAGGGCTAACGCTTCTCCATGTGCGGGTCGTAAGAGGGGGAACGGGAGATTCTTCTCCCATCTGTCCTCTATCTTCTGTCTATCAGGCTGTTTTGCTTGGGAGGGAGGGAGGCATATAGCTGGTGGCCATCCCCCATGTGTGTGCATTGCTCGACTATACTGTCAGGGTCACTTG
>JASKDV010211295.1:0-10304 GCA_032466395.1 Aegires albopunctatus
CTCTCTCTCTCTCGCTCTCTCTCTCTCTCTCTCTCTCTCTCTCTCTCTCTCTCTCTCTCTCTCCTTTCTGCACCCACCACACTATTCATACCCTCATTGGCTGGACGTCTTCACAAGGCCATTTAATTTTCTTCTCAAATAAATGTCTTTTTCTGAAATAGTTTTAATTCAAGCCATCACCTGGTCTTAGCGCATTTCAGGTAGTATTTGACTTGCAATGTTCTTGGCTGCATGGTTCGCCATTATACTAAATTCCCAAATGGTTTCGCTGATTTCGCTGCTGGTAGCTGTACCTAAAGTAGGCGAGGGGAATTTCTTTATTATATTATTATCATGCCCTTCTATCCCAGGGTGCTATTTTCTTAACGCCATTTTCCTCCTCTTTCACCATTTTGACCATAATTGTTATTGCCGCCTTTATTATGAAGGCTATTTTGAGAGGCTCTGCAGGGAACGGCCTTTTGATGATGTTTGAAGACAATGGCGACCCGCACACGGCCTGCTGGATGCCAAAGCAGCGGAAACGAACTGGTGGACAATGGATCCGTCAAAGGAACAATATTGTGGAGAAGAGAAGAGTGAAGGAAAGACACAAACAGCCAGGGAACAGACTGTGGAGAACATTGACCAAAGAACAATACAAGCTAACGGACGGTATCTAGAAAAAGGCTTTACTTTAGTTTTTCTGCCATATTTTCCCCTCTTTTAAAAAATATATATTATAATACATAACAAAAGCTTGCATTCCTTTTTTTTTTTTTCTCAGACAGAGCAGGAATATGACATTTTTTCTCCTGCAAATTAATGTTACTGGTAGCCGATTTTTGCGAACTTCTAATATCGGAGAAGCCAATTATGCCCAAACATTTTCTTTCATCATTATTTCTGCTAGATCTATATAGCCTTCTTCCTTTTTATTTTATTAACGCGATTTTAGCAGTATACATGATTATCCTGCATTTTGCTAGCGAGCAACGGAGCAATAAGTATTAAACTTGAACTATGCTATTCTTTTGGTGGTGGATATGATCTTAGTGGGGATGTTGTTGGTGAGGTTGATACGTTTTCTGTTATATTATATCATTTTCATTATTATCATCGGGGGCGCAGTAGCTCAGTGGGTAAAACGCTCGCTTAACAAACCAAAGATTTCTGGTTCAAACCCGTGCAGGCTTGAATTTTAGATCCAATGTTTCGGGTTTCCTTCTGGCCCCTATCCTTAAGTTGCTAGGAGAAAATGAGTGCCAAGTCCTATCGGAGACGGATTGTAATAAGAGGCCCATGTGTGTAAACGCATGTAAAAGATCCATTGGTTGTTTCAGGGCAGTCCTAGAAAACCCTGGGATCAACAAAGTAGTTGAAATGAGTACGATAAATTCAATACAACAACGATTGTTATCATCATTTTATACAAATATTATTCTCTCCCTTGAGACCCACCTACTAGCCAACATGTGTGAGCAAAGTCTTGGCTATTGTGGTAGATTGATCCAGATTTTCCCCCTGTCTATAAGCTTAGCCTCGCTCACTCAAATTCGACAAAAGTAAAACTAATTGTTAAGAGTGAAATGCTTGCTCCACATGACACATAATTTTGTAACTATTCTTTTCCAAAAAAATATGAACTCAATTCGGACTCAATGTTCGTGGCTTTTTTTCCTATTATTATTTTAACAATGTTATCCGCAGCTTTCTCCATCATCTTCACTTTTTTTCTTCTCACGTCCAAATGAAGGATAGATGCGAGGGAAACATTATATCAGAGCAATGTGATTACGGAAATACAATTGTTTAAAATGGAAAAGCACAAAGCTAAGGAAACTAAAGTGATGATGAGGGCATTGTCAATTAATATAATAAAAAAATCATACAACATTATTCGATATTCTCGATGACTTCCATAAATACAACAGACGCCAAATGCATTAGACTTGCAAAGAAAAGATGCATTTTTTTTTTTAATTTTGATTTTGATTTTGCTCTCACTTCACATGAATTGCTGTATTCTTCTTGTGAAAATGAAAAGCATATAGAACACAAGAACTATTGCATGTTTGGTAACATTACGACATAAAAGACAACTATGTGTGATTGATAACAGACACGTGAGCAAAACTAGACGATAAAGGAGTGATATATTTATGATGCCATGTTCTTTGCTGTCAAGAAACACCAAAAAGCGATCCAAGAACAATGAAAACGAATTTGTGGAAAACATCTTAAAGCCATAAACTATGATGCTAAGGTAACAATGAAAATATTTAGGGTTGATGTCGGATAGAAAAAAACTGAGAGAAAATTGATATCACTTGAAAACAAAATCCTAGTTTTTACAGCCAGAGACAAAAGGAAAAATCATTATTGTGGAATAGCGATATTGTTATATTAAGTATATATCATCATCCAATTCAATTTATTTTAATTCAATACAATTCAAATCAATCTAATGCAATTCAATTCAATTCAACTTAGTTCGCCTCAACTCAATGGCATCGGTAACAAAGAAGATAAGAAGGAGGAAAAGGAGAGCGGGGATGAGGAGGAAGATGGTAACTATGATGAAGATGTTGTGTACTAGTAGAAAGGAAGTAAGAAAAGGATAAAGAGGGATGGTTGTTCTGAAAAACATCTTTAATAAAACAGTTAACGAAGGTCTTGAGGCAGGTGGCTCTTTCAGATATTCCGATTATATTAATACAAATTAGTCATTCCTTAAACCAAATATGAAGGCAAGATGCTAATGATATTATTTCTCTTTCTTTATTTCGTCAAATTAACAATTCATTCTAACACAAATTGTGCTTATTAAGCCTCACTGGAAAGCCAAAAGATGAAAATTAAGAAAGGAATGAATACTTTAATCAACGAAAGCACAAATAAACGAAGATAATCAAAACAATCGTCTTTAGGGGCAGACGACATGGCGACAATAGATAAACGTCAAATATAATCAATTCTGTAAAGATATTCATTTTGCCTGTGCATTGCTAGAAATTCAATACGAGGTCGTGTGATGTCATTCACCCAACTTGGAAAGTCCCTGTAGGTGTTTTCTTAAGAATGGAAGACTCTTTGGTCATATATGGAAGCGAGGTTTCCGGATTTAAGAATAAACAAGTTGATGACATCAGATTTGAGTGGGCATCGTTATGTTAAGGATGGCTGGAAATTCCAATACCATATATGGTATGAGAACTTTCGATTATTTTGTATATAAGCCAGACAATTTCTAATTCTTGTCACTCCCATGTATGGAAGCGAGGTTTCCAGATTTAAGAATAAACAAGTTAATGACATCAGATTTGAGTTGGCATCGTTATGTTAAGGATGGCTGGAAATTCCAATACCATATATGGTATGAGAACCGATTATTTTGCATATAAGCCAGACAATTTCTAATTCTTTTCACTCATCTGCGACCGACCCAAGACGAAGGCGACTCTTGATAGTTCATGTGAGAGCCACATGTTAAGGATACGCTCGTTACTTGGAGATTTGATCTCTAGTAAATAAAGTCTAAATTTAAGTTAACACTAAATAGTGTAAGTAAAGCCTGTCAGTGTCCTGTAAATGTAATAAAATTGTTGAGCTCTGCTAAAAAAGAAGCAACTCGTGTTCGCCCTAGTGGCTACGTTTATGATTCATAGCGCGGTCAGGTCTGGTCTGGTTTAGTTTGGTTCAGTTCAGGCTAGTATAAGTTACTATAAGAAGACTCTAGAAACCTGAGACGTGTGCAACTAGTTGGAACCTAAGACTGGTATCCTGAGAATGGTTTAACAAAAGTGTACGGAATCCTGGAAGTGTATGTTGGTTGCTGCTTGGTGTGACCCTACACTTCGTATTACGTCTACAATTCAGACAGTTGCTGAGATTGTTGCTACAATTGGACTTCAGAGAGTGTTGTCCTGAGAAGATTGTACGACAACGCAAGAATTGGTTCGATTGTATCTATTATGTTTATCTCATTTGATAGATTGTGTGAATTTATTGATAATTGATTTGATTATTATCATTATTGATTTTGTTAAGTTAATTACAGCAAGTTTAGTTAATAAATTTCATCAATTTTAACTTAACTTTCTTGACTCCTTGTGCATTTGCTTATATCTGTGTGTGCAGTCGTAAACTTCCTTCAACAAAACTTCATATGTATGTCACATGATTTAATTCTTTGAGTTAAGGTCATTAACTGCGTGACAATGTGTATACCCGAAGATTAATTAAACTGACGAATAAACCCACAAAGGACTCCTTGCAGGGTGTTTTGAGTACGATTTCAATAATTTCATGGATAATGTGCTAAATGAGAGCTCAGTGTTTGGTTGTTGTTTTTTTAATCAATGCATCCTCTGGCCACAAAAAAGAGGGCGTTGAACATTCATGAGGGCTAAAGATTTAAAGTTAGCACCATGTGGTTTTCAAACAAGGGACTCAATACATATTAAAACCCCATATGTCTTGCGTCATGCATAGGAAATTTGTGTAGTTGTGATATATTTTTAGCAAACAATTTTTATACCACAATGATCTCTTCTTTCTTCAACTTTTCTTTCCTGTGTGGGTTCCGGGGTCCTCAACTGGGAGGAAAGGAAAGAATAGGCCCAATGCCAGTACTTCCCATGTGTTTCAGAGGCAACTAAGGTTTAATGAATGGGAGCTTCTCCAATCTGCATTGTCTTCTGTCTGCCAGGCTCTTTTGTACCTCTGAGGGGGAGGGGAGGTTTTGCTGCAGAGAGAGGTAGGCATATTCCCAGTGGCCTTCCCCCCCATTAGTAAGCATTGCTTGACTTAAAAATGCTATCGGGGTCACTTGCTTTCTAGAAGAACCGAGTACTTTTGTACACAAAAGCATTAGGAAAATCCTGGGTGGTCTTTGCATTGCATGTTTTGGGGTTTGATGGTCATCGTTATTTAGTTTTGTTGTTTTTGAGAGATTTTTTTATCCCTCTGTAAATCATCTCTCCATTTAGTTATCTTTATTATTATATGATATGAATTGTACTTATTACTTGAAGTGTTCCTTGGCGATTTTTTTTCCCTTTCCTAAATTCTATTTTTTCTACTTCAGATTTTATCTTTTCACTAGCCTATCATCTTACTTTCTCCATGGGCGCTGAGATGATCTTAGTAGATCCTTATACTCGAAATAACTAATTTCTTCATCTTTTCATCCCAAAATTTAAAAAAAGAGAACATATTGTGATGTGATATAATGTGACCATTTTTGAAGCAATTTATGCACATAAATATATCTGATTCACACTCACACCAGCGTTGTGGGATTGCAAAGATTGAATGCACATTTTAGGTTTAGCATTTTGTCACGTTGCCTTGGCTTTGTATACTGTCATGTCTTTGAATTAGTTGGTTTAAGTTTAATTATCATAAAGTGATAAATGAACCAACAACACATACACACACATTCAGACATAATATTGTATATGAATGAGGAAGTCAAAATGCATTGTATTATTTTATTTGTAGAGAATATATTTTACAAATATGAATGTTATTTACATATTTACACAATTTATTACAAAGAAGTAAAGTTCAATACAATTTACTATTCCATTGTTAGGACAGACTTTTTTATCTACACAATAATATGTCAACAAAAACCTACATTCACAAGAAGCAATAGAGATTGTATGTGTTTTCATAATACATTTGTATATTATGTAAGATAATGATTTTAGCTCTCAAATTATGTTGACATTAAGTTCAGGCATTTTCAATAGCATTAGAGTTTGCCATTGTGAGGGAATACAAAAGATATGCAGGGCATCACTTGATATCCATTCACTTTTAAGTGTTATATAAGCTTTTCTTTTGATTCTATATAGGCCAATTATTGAAGCATGGCAAAGTGCTAAATATGGTGGGTTTAAGAGAGTAATCACTGACCTTGGCTTTGAAGCAAAATTTTCAGGCTTTAACTTTAAGGTTAGCAATCTTGGACAGCAAAAGTAACAATGATCAAATGAAATTCAAGCACTAAGATTGAGACATTTCCATTAATAACATTGACACACAGCAATTATCTACAAATACAATAAATGATATAAAATAATTTGTACAAACATCTTATTATAAAAAAAGTACAAAATAGTATCAAAAAGGCTAAGGGATTCAAGGTTTTTGTTGACTCTGTCCTGCGAATACATTATGTTGTTTGTTTTGATGGTTGTTTTGTTGTGGTTTTTTTTACCTATATTATTAAAGCAAATGATTTGATCAGCACTCATTTCATCAGATTTTGATTTATCGACAGCAGTATATCTAGCAACTCTTAAACTACAAGTGGATCTTCTTTGATGCTTTTACTCAAACAAAAATTAATTAAAAGCCTTATTTTATTTTTAATTCTCAGAAACTGTGTGCAAATTGTCTGAGTATTACTAAGTACATGTAGTAGACTGCAATGTCTCCTCGCATATTTTATTTTTTTATTTTTTTTAGAAACCCGAAAACAAAGCAGACAAAAGCAGGTCTTTTACTAGCAAGAAAGACTACATGTTATTAATGTATCAATGTTGCCTTTACTCTGGTTACTTTCTTCAAGCCACCAGCAGAATAAAATCATCCAGAGTATAACATATAATATTCAAAACAAGCAAAATTATCCATGCTGAATAATAGATTTAATACACTTTCATTCCATTACAAAAAAAATTGAAGTAATTATCTATCCTAAAAAATGATATTTGATAATAGAACATTAGATGAAATGTTTTCTTTTGATTGCAGCATACATTAATTATTCTCTTCATATTTTTAAGTGGGCATTTGTGCATAATAAAGGGATATACAATTGTACTACAAGTTTGACTGTTATACAACAATGTACTACATTTTGTTCAAACCATATCTTAAAGACAGTCAAATATAATATTCAATTCATCATCATCACATCCATTTGACAGATTTTTCAATTTACTTATATTGATATAAAAGCTGAATTTCACTTTCTTACACCAGGTAAGTAATTACTGAATTGCAGGGCATTATTTCTGGTCTGATGGTCCTGTGTCAATAATTCACCATGCCTAAAGTCAAACTTTGGTCATAATCATCTGTTTTGTTTAAAGTAATTCCATTTTGTCTCTTATTTTTAACTATCCAAACTAGAATAAAATCCTTTGAACGATACAAATGGTCATAAAATTAAGATTGAAAAGAAAAAATTTCATGGTCACCATATTGAAAATAAACATGGATCATCTGAAAAACAACTAATTTGTATATCACAAACTTTCAGTTTTTTTTCACTTGATATACTTAATGTACATGTAATATGTAATTCTAGGTCATTGACTATTGAGAATGAGAAATTACTTTCAATACTTTCATGACTGAATTTATATGATTATTAAAAAAATCACCATTCTGAAAATTCCCAAATTTAAAAATACGGATTTCACAAAAACTTTAATAATTTCACCAAAAATTGTCCCAAATGGAAAAACTAGCCAGTGACCTCTACTAAACATTTCTATACCTCTATGTTAAGTAAATGTAGGTGGCTTATGTAGCTTGGGTAATTTTTGAGAATTAGTTTTTCTCCTGCCACAAGTTAATTAAAAATAGTTTTTGAAAAAAGTCATTCCTTGTTAAAATTGTAAATAAACTCATGAAATTATGTTGAACCCATACACAAGCACAACACAACCATTAATGTATGATTTAAAACCATTTAAGACTCCAAATTTGCTCCCTGGACTTGTTGATGATGATCATTAACCCCAGTGGTGTTGGTGGTTTTGTTTTTAATACATTTCTTTCTCTGCTTACTCCCTTAATTAAGTAAGACTCCAATGTAACTCAATTAAACCAATTCTTATTATAACTTTGTGTGTTGTGTTGGTGTAAGGCAATGTCAAGAACTCTCTATTAATTTACTATTATCATAGAATCGGTCTTGATGATTTCATTTCGGCCTGTGATGAAGCATGAAAAACCCAAGCAGACAAATCTTAATATCAGAAGAGCAATATTCTCTTTAATTAGTATGAGTCAAATGTAAATCCCCTGAGATCTAAATACTGTGCATAAGTTAGATGTCCTTTTTCTATACATTAACCTTATTTACAGCACTGTTAATAACAAACAAAACAACATGTACAAGTATGTATGTGTACATTAGTTCATGCACAAATGTGTGTATCAGTAAACAATACACACCAAACACACACTAAAATTATATATACATTTTTTTTATTTAAGTTGAGGTACCATTCAAATTTTCAAGTCTAGAGTTGAACTGAATGTGAATTGTGGATGATGATTCTCATGTTGTCAGTTATGAGTATGAGGGCAAGACTGGTTATGAAAGTAAGATAATTTGGTAAAATCGCTGTAAATTCAAAGATGAAAATCTATTTAAAAAGCGTGATGCCATTGTTCAAATCAAAAAAGTCACACCCCACAAAAATCCTGTCAATCACAAGCAGTGATATCAAATGTATCAAAATGAGAAGCAGTGAAAATGAAATGGATGAAATAAAGCCAATGAAAGAAAATGGATCTATCAGCAGCACTCACCCACTGTGTGTAAACTTTTCCTTTTAAAAATTGATTAGAAAAAATGAAAAAAAAAGCAAGACATTTAAAATAAAAGTACTTGTAAAATAAAGTGACAGCAGTCAAATGAAACTTGGAAAAAGGGATGTGCAGACTTGACAGTAACTTTTTTGTAACATATAATTCAATCTTTTATGTAAATTATTGTGACAGCGAAAGAAAATGTTACAATTATGACATTTGTGAAAGTGGGAAGTAAGATCAGATACAAACAATTCATAATATAAAAAACATTCATCACAGCACCAGGAGGACATATCAACAGTTCATTTTTACCTTAACCCTTATCATTGCAATGTGGGCAGGATTTGACATTAATATTATCATTCTCAAAGGTGGTTACAAATTATGATTTTAAAAGCAGCAGTCATATTACAAAAACAAGAGGTCCTTGAGTACAACTCTCAAAAAACCGATTATGTAAAAAGATGGTATATTTAAGCTCATATTCCAAATATATATATATGGACATTTGCTTTGCATCAACTACTTTTTTAGAACAAATATTACACGATGTTGGCCTTTGATTAATGACTGGATCAAGTGTATATTATAATATAACTATATTACAAATACCGGTACTAACATTTCATAAATTTCAATAATGTACACTGGAAAGTATAAATAAATTTACCGAGCCTAGAACAATAATATGGCTTATTGGCCTGTTTACACATGATTGATACAAAGAGGAAGAGTAAGTTCTTTTACATGGCACTAAATCAGATAAATCAGATTGATGATTGGATTAATTAAAGTAGAAAAGAAAGCAAAAAAGCTGATAATATCATTAAGAATTGTCAGTTGCTTAACTTTTGAGGGATAATAAATTCTAGCCTTATGCTTGCAAAATTTTCATTATGTTTGTAATGATAATTATAATCACAATCCTCTTCATAAGTACGGTACTAAAATCAAGGTTTAAAAACCTAATTAAATTAAGCAGTGTAGTTCATAGATGTATCACATCCACTGTTATAGAGTTGTTTGTGTAAATTTATAATATATATCGGGTGAACTAAAACCAAAACAAAAAAATCACTTTACTTTGAATACTGTAATGTATTAATGCTCTTTGTCAGGGGTCTCAAAAACGTGGCATGCGGCACATGAGGGAATGTTTGTGGTCTGCGATGCATTGTTCTATGTTTAAACATTTATAAATTGATTTGATTCTAGACCAGCAGTAAACCCTTACGGCAAATGACAAGAAAATCAGTGACAGCTGAAGTTCTGATATAGCCTTATGGAAAGTCTGTCTACTTAGTCTTAAGGATTAATTAAATTAAATGTTTCTTATCATGTTGATGCTTTTTTATTTTCATCATTGTAACAAAATTGCTCATAATGTGGTCCTCTGGCTATTTTAGAGGTCTTTATTAAAAGCCCTCAGAAAAATTTGAGTTTGAGACCCCTGCTCTATGTAATGAATTAAGTGTTTGTGTGGATATCATTTTATAGAGAAATGTGATGATGTAATTGTGAATGTGCGTACTTTTCATCTTGTAAGCCTTTGCGTGACACAACAAAATTTGGAGTTGGTTTCTTGTTTGAGTAATGTCTTCTTACCTATAATAAAATATATACTAACTAGCAGAGAGAATGGTAAATGCCCGATTATATTGGTGGCTTGAACACACCAATTCACTCAATGTCAACCAAGCTGGATTCCGCAAAAATATGAGAAATCTAGATATTAGCCTAAATTAGATTATGCTTGATAT
>JASKDV010211306.1:0-10304 GCA_032466395.1 Aegires albopunctatus
AGAGAGAGAGAGAGAGAGAGAGAGAGAGAGAGAGAGAGAGAGAGAGAGAGAGAGAGAGAGAGAGAGAGAAAGATGAGGTAGTAAAGATTGTCAACTAGCAGTTAATCTTTATTTATTATTATTATCTATGATAAAGTCTCAACTCCTACACTAATCTAATTTCGCCATATTGGCTGAGAACTTTCTAAACTTATATTTCTAAAAATAGTTTCAAGCCACTGTTATCAATTATTTCCTTTAAACATAACTTTACAAGATTATGGGACAGGTAGGCTGTAGAAATCAAGTGAAAATGTAAATGCATTATTTAAGGTTAGACTGCAACATACCACGCATAGGTCAGTATAATCATTACCAATCGAAATATTATAAAGTTATAAGGCATAATGACAGTAATACTCAATTTGATTGAGTCTGTCAATATGATGAAAAAGAAGAGGCGACCATAGTTTAAATTTCCTGAGCTTATTTTGTTGTTGTTGTATTGAACTTTACCTTTGTCCACTAACTTGGTGATATCAGGGTTTTCCTAGACTGCCATGTAAACATGGGACCTCCGATATTACAGTCCGTCTCCGATAGGACTTGGCACTCTTTATCCTAGCAACTCAAGGATAGGGGGCAGAAGGAAACCCGAAAAAATATTGAATTTCAAATTCAAGCCTGCACGGGTTTGAACCAGGGACCTTTGGTAATGGTAGTCGAGCGCCTTAACCACTGAGCTATTCGCTCCTCTCTGAGCTTATTGATAATTAAATGGTTCCAAATCTAAGAGACATCATAGTTATTATAACTGTTATAGAGGATGTGCGTCACAAAACATAATACATTCTTAAAACTTTAGATCATTAATGAGAAGCAAAGTCTTTATAATTTGAAGTTTGCTGCAAGCAATATGATTTAGAATTAGTTCAAAAGCCAATTGATTGCTCTACTTCGTAGTACAGAGGAAGTAAATGTCGAGAAAAAAATCAATAAAGCTCACTATTCATGTACTATTTTCAGTGTATTATTTTCGTCACTTACACAACGCGGCCTACTTTAGAGGCAATCCATTTTGTTACTAATGACTTGTGACGGGGGAGAAGTACATTTATTACGACTTTAATGTCTGGTTGATACAAATAAGGCCACGTGTCCACATCGTCCATACACGCTGCACAGAAAATGATGATTGCATCTAACATTATAATATTATTTCATACTTTGCTATGCCCACACCAGCCAGACCACAACTGTCGAAATTTGTATTCTGCTTCCGCTCTTACTGATTGTGTTGTCCCCCTGTATCACTTTTTTGGGCCTGAATAAAAAAAATCCGGTCTGTGTGTACATTATGGACACGAGGCCTAAGGCATAATTTTTTCACCACTTATAATGCTGCGATCTTAATGAAAGATCAATTAATTAGGATTGTTTAATGAGAAGAATAACCTTAAACCATCTGTCAATGCAAGTACGAATTTCACTACTAACAACTTGTTTTACTGCTGACGAGTAGAGTGAGTGTGAGTGAACGAATTTAAGCTATGAGTATAAAACTAGTATTTTCCATAAAAAGTAACGTTCTATCACTATGACCGTGGACTATTATAACTCTGGTGAATATTTTTTCCTTGAATACAGCTGTTTACGGAAGGAAACAATTCCCTTAAATTCCTCTACATACAATAGTATATATTACCACATGAAAACGCCAGGAGCATTGTGCAATCAAGTGAATTGTGGGCTATGGAAAAGACGTATACTGATATTTATTATTGCTTTATGACGCCTAGGAAAGTTTCATATAGAGTTAATGAAGATTTTTACCATGGCAAAATTAAAGCTTGATCTTCGAACAATCAAGTAACGTAACCCCCCAAGATATTGATCCAGTTGCTTATATCGACATTGTTTAATGTTCTTCATTATCATTATCATCATTTTCTTCTTCTTTATCAACATCAACATCATCATCTTCATTATTATCACTATTTGTACAAATCATATCAGAACATGAAAGAATAGTCAAATAGCCTCGTTATGTTCTTTACCTAAAATAAACAAACAATCACCCAAACAAATAAACAAAGTCATATTTTTGCAGTTGGAATGTTTTGACAATGGTCAGATGAATTTGGTAGATTCACTGCGTTAATCATTCCATTTTGTTGACTTTTAGATTCACGGTCTTCATAGGTTTCATTAAATTTGGTCCAATTCTTGTTTGGTTTCAACGAGACATGGCAACGAGAAATATTTCTCTCTTTGAAAAATCGGGTACCGGATGATTGAACTAAAAGGCAATGAAATGGACTTTGATGCCACGAGCAAATTAATAGGCAGAACGAGATAGAACTCTCCTGTCTGAACAATAGTTTGAGATAATTTTAAATAAATATATCTTCATAATTATTCCGTCATGACCCAACTCCACCACAGACTCTTGGTAGACACGACTAAATAACACGGTCTGTTGTGAATGAAATATTATAGTTCGTCACCGATAGAACTTGACCCTCTTTATCCTAGCAACTTAAGGATAAGGATAAGGAAACCCGAAACATTTTTGGATTTCAAATTCACGCCTGCACGGGTTTGAACCAGGAACCTTTAGCGTGGTAGTCGAGCGCCTTAACCACTGAGCTATCCGCTCCCCACGTTCAAATGAGTGCCCAGTCTTGGGTTTCTGAAATAATCATGATTAAGTATGAGGGCAAGTACCATCCATCAGGAGAGATGATAGTGCGATGAGGTACAGTAATAGGTGAAGAAATTTTATTTTCTATATATTATAAACGTGCATTTTCAATTGAAGTATGGGATGGATTTTGAAAGCACATACATTTAACAGTTGCAATGACACGGGTAGCATCTTGAAACACACCTGAATGAGAAATGTCTTTTGGTCGATATGCTCAACTCGGTATGCTTCAATCAAGTCTATTGTCTTTTTATTTCTCTACTTTATGCTCTTGGGTCGTCCGTTTTAGCACGAAACTCATTTTGATCTTCATAAGAGAATTTTGCTCACTATTTTATCGAAGAATGTAAAGATATTTGGATTTGGCGAGTAAAAACAATCCTTTAATTGCTTGTGAAAACTTTCGTTTGAGTTTGTTGTATTTCTATACACATGTTTGTTTGTTTGGGGTTTTTTTTTAATCCTTGTCTTGTTGAGATGAAATTTGTATTATTGAATAAAAAGCCAAGTTGACTTGCAAAAGAAAATATTTTTTTTAAATGGCCAAGTGTATCAGTGCACATTTCTGTATTAATTTATATCTTCTGAAGGCCTCGCATATTGTTTCTTAGGCAGCCTTTACATAAGGCTTCATTTTTAAATTTTCATCAAGCGAAAATGGCAATATAGAAAAAGAGAAGTATGTTCAGAAAGAGATTCATTCTTCGCTCTTCACATTTCATCGATGAATAAGTGAATAGTCCTCCCGACGCAGGAAATGAACATGTTCATTTCTTGAGTGGAACGAAGAGAGGTGGGGGCGTGGCTCCTTTCATTTCAAACACTTATTTGTCACAAAGTCAAAATCTGAGTTCAAAATCGATTTACTCGTTAAATTCAAGTGTGGTTTGATACTAAATTTTATTTGATTATAAAGTTTTTAAGTTAAAAAAAATAATTGAAAATCTCGGCAACAAAGGAAGTGCCATTGCAGGGAAACTCCTACGTTTCGTGTGTTGGTGTGTTTATTCATTGTGAGCAGCCTTCTCGTTTGTATGAGGGATCAACAATAATTGTAAAGTCACATCATTTTCTAGGGTCTAAATATGAATGACTACAAAAAAAATAATCATTGACCTTGTGAGAAGTAAGCCATTGTTGTGGGATCCACACCATCCTGATTATAAAAGCAAGGACAAACAACAAAAAAACAAGTATGGGAGGAACTTTTTAAACAATTCAATCACCCGAAGGAATGTAATCAAATCATGTGAATGAAAATTTTGATCTATTGTTTTTTGCAACATTACAATTCAATTCAAAGGTTTATTATCAATCAACATGTAATATAAAAAAAAAAACATGGATAATTATACATGCAAAAAAGAATCCTTTTTAAAATACATGTATTACCAAGATAATGGAGGTGATGCTAATGATGATGACGATGACGACGATGATGATGATAATGATGATGAAGATGATATTGAGGGTGATGATGGTGAAGGTGATGATGAGGGTTATGATGATGATGATAATAATGAGGGTGGTGATAGGTGGTGGTTATGGTAACGATGATGATGATGATAATGAGAGTGATGATGGGTGGTGGTGTGGTGAATGTAATAATGATGATAATGATAATTTATAAATCAAACAAATGAATCCGAAGCTTTATTGGGAAAGCCCCAACGATCAAGAAAATGAAGGGTGAAAAGTGATCACCTATGTAAACGATCAAGAAAATGAAGAGAGAAAAATAATCACCTATGTAAACGATCAAGAAAATGAAGGGTGAAAAGTGATCACCTATGTAAACGATCGAGAAAATGAAGAGTGAAAAGTGATCACCTATGTAAACGATCAAGAAAATGAAGAATAAAAAAAATGAAAAGTGAAAAATGAAGAGTGAAAAATGAAAAAGCAAAAATGCAAAAATGAAGCCCTATGTAAAGGCGGCCCGATATACATTCATATTGACGACATGTTAGGGTTCAGCGTGCAAAAAAAATGAAAAATGAAGGACTGCGAGGCAATATTCTAGATAGAAAAGAAAAAGCATTACATTATTGGAGTTGCTCAATGCCGATCACATCTCAAATCGCTCATCGTTGCTATCTGTCCAACTTTACTCGCATGTCATCAAACAATATCGCTTTGCTACATTGATACAAATTTAAACTCAAAGTGAATAATATTCGATCACTAAGATCTAAGAAAACGGGGGGGGGGGGGGTTGTGAGGATGAAAACGGCGCAGTTCATGAACATGATTTTGGCATTGGAGCGCTTTGTGAAAGCTCCCTATCAAGCAAATGAAAAAGAAAATAACATTAAAGGTGCATGGTATCAACAATTATTTATGACTGACATGGAAGGTGACCCGTGAAATTAATCTGTACATGAGCACAACTTTTTTCAAGTTAATTTTTTTCATCTCAGCTTTCCTTGATATTGTGTTAAGGTTCAGATTAATTTCAAGGGTCACCTTCACTGCCATAAATGATTGCTGACACCAAGCACATTAAATGATAGAGATAAAATCGTCCGTTTTATTTTGATGCAAGAAAATTGTTATTTCATTTCAGCAGTCTCTTGCAATCTATGAATTCATTTCTGAATTATGCCCTTTTTTACTCTTACAGCATCCTTAGATATATATTGTATTTTTTAAAACTTGCGTTGGAATTTTGAACAACAAAACACTTCTACAAAGCAACGTGTTATCAAAATGATAAGCGATCTTTAAACTAGTAGAAGTGTCGTTTGCCATTTAAATGAGGTCACTGCAAAAGCTCCTTCAACGATTAAAGTGCGCTTAATGACGTATCTCATACTTCAATTGATAACCCAATGTCTGTCGCAATTTCGCGATTCAAGGTTAACATTTTTTTCTAGCTTTTTTGATTGGGCCAAATACCAAGAAAGAAAAGTTTATCTTACGACCATTTGAAGTAAGAATAATTCGTGTGAGTGTAGGAACGACATCTGCATTCAATCTTTAAATATAAAAGAAAGTGTGAATTTGTCTATCTGTATCACGCCTACAGGCTATAACAGAGAAGTCTCGGTCGTGATACTTTTACTGAAGATGGGAAACATCCCAATCTTTTGCAAGACGGGGATATTTTTTCAATAACGTCATATTTGGTTGACTAGTGATTTTATTTCCTTTATTCTAACGACGAAAATCCATTTTTAAAAGTTTAGACTTAAGCTGTTTCATATATATCCAGTTTACTTGAGAGGACTAATGCGTTTATTATGGCCAAATCAGAAAATTTTATTTTCGTACCATTCTCGAAAATGCGTACCCCATAATAATAAGCCTACTCTTCAATCAAGATCTAGCAGGATCTTTAATAGACGCTGGGTCTAGATATTGGGAGATTGAATCGATCTATAAAGATTATCAAGCGAGTCTACGCGAGAGAATTGTTTGGGGTTGAAAAGGAGCACAAGTTTTGATTAGGAAAAGAAATAGAATCTAATAATTGTAATAATAGATATAGGCCATTTTTCCTAAGTAATAGTCGCTTGCTAAAATGTTGGGTCCTAAAAAGGGAAGATTGAGAATTATATATATATTTAGAGAGAGAGAGAGAGAGAGGGGGGGGAGAGAGAGAGAGAGAGAGAGAGAGAGAGAGAGAGAGAGAGAGAGACAGACAGACAGACAGACAGACATAGAGAGAGAGAGAGAGAGAGAGAGAGAGAGATAGATAGAGATAGAGAGAGATAGAGAGAGATAGAGAGAGAGAGATCGTTCTTCTGCGCCAAAGACTTACCTGCTTACGTGAGCTATACTAGGAGTAGAATCCAATAGTAGAAGAAATTGAATACTTGCCATGCATGAACAAAATAACCCATTACAGTAAAGTGGCGTAATGTATTGTGAAGGATTTGCTAATACTTGCAACAAAGACCATATCAAAACCTTTTTAGTATTCCACTTCACAACGTTATTGATTCTCATTTTCTGCCCTTTTTATTCTTTTTTCATATTTGGATTAAAATGAAGCAACGGATTAAAAATCGTCTGCTACCAACGCACAAAGGAAAGTCGCCATTAGGTAAGGCTCATATTTCTTTACGTACTCATCCGGAAATTATGATCCAGGGAAAAATTAGAAATTTAAAATTCAAAATTCAAATTCTTTTTAAAATCCCAGGCACAATTCAACAAAGTCGTGATAACAGAGCTATCCTATCTCTCTAGGTAAATTGATGTCCTAATAACAGATTTGGTGTTACTTAATCTCAATGGTTTGGCGATAGATTGAAAATCTTACATTTATGATTGACAATATTCGTGAAATCTCATAAACATATTCTGTTGGCTTAAATTAGTAGATCTATGTTACATTAAGAATTTCTTTGAATTTTTTTTTTCTCGAATGAGATATTTAAAAGAAACAATAGATTTAAACAAGCAAATAATTTAAAACACAGATTTGAAACAAGCAATGGATTAAAATGGATTTAAAAACACGCAATGGGTTTATAACATGCAGTGGATTTTAAACAAGCAATGATTTAAATCAAGCAGTGGATTTATAACACGCAATGATTTATAACAAATAATGATTTATAACAAGCACTGATTTAAAACAAGCAATGGATTTTAAACAAGCAATGATTTAAATCAAGCAGTGGATTTATAACAGGCAATGATTTAAAACAAGCAATGATTTAAAACGAGCAGTGATTTAAAACAAGCAGTTGATTTAAAACAAGCAATTGATTATAAACAAACATTGGATTTATAATAAGCAATGATTTATAACAAGCAGTGGATTCAAGACAAGCAATGGATTTAAAACAAGCAGGGATTTAAAAAAAAGCAGTGATTTAAGACAAGCAGTTATTTAAAACTAACGGTGATTTAAAACAAGAAATGGATAGAAATGAAACAGTGGATTTTAAACAATCAGTGGATTTAAAACAAACAATGAATATAAAAGAAACAGTGGATTTAAAACAAGCAATGATTTAAAAGAAACAGTGGATTCAAAACAAGCAATGATTTAAAAGAAACAGTGGATTCAAAACAAGCAGTGATTTCAAACAAGCAGTGAGGTAAAACAAGCTATGGATTTAAAATTCACCCCGATTGCGCACCCTGCGATGCTGCACTGTGTCTGATGTCTGGATTATGTCGGTCTTTCCTCGACATAGATCGTAAATAAAAATTCCCCCTGGTTATGAAAAAGGGAAATTCTATTTTCTATTTTATTCAAATAGCGAATTAATGAGGGAAATTATCTCGATGAGAGTAGTTTTAAAAAATGATCCGTTTTAGAACCGAAAAGAGCATAATGGAGAAGTCTTCCTCCACCCATTCCTTTCTCTTAACCCTTTTTCTATTATTGCTCTTCTAAGTTGTATATTTATTATTTTCTATTTTTTGCTTTTTTGTTTGATTCAAAGAAGAGTTTAGTAATAAAAGAACCCAAATCTATATATATAAGCTGCTTTGTGGATAGCCATTTCAATTATTTATTATTTTTATTTTATCTTTTAACATTTCTAGCCATTTCCGGTGTGTCCAGAAAAGGGATTTAATTCTATTCACATCCATATTTGCTACTAAGATAATTCGATTGTCCAAAATAACATTTTTGTCCTTGTTTCGTTCACTGATAAAGTGTTTGAATTGGACATTTCCTAAACCAACATTCCTCTTCCTTTTCCAGCCCTTTTCCTCATTCTACTTTGCTTTCCAAAAAACGTTAACTCTTATTCTTTTCTCTTCTCTCTTTTTTAATTCTTCCTTTTCTCTTGACCAAATCCATAAGTTATTAAGCCATTCTCAAGTCATTTATTGTCTTTGACATGCAGGCATTAATATCACCACGTTATGTATCTACTGTAGTGATTGGGTCATAACAAACGCTCTGGTTATCTGGAGTCAGCGGAAATCGTCGTAACCTGTCATCGAAAAAGAATAAGAAGAAGAATTATTATAACACTACATAATAGGAGTTTGTCTGAGGTTGTGTCCGTAGAGAATGCGACAAACCTTGAATAATCATTTTACAACTCTCAAAAAAAGCCGTGACAGTATGGAAGGATGATTTTTGTTTTGAATTTCCTGACAAATATGTTTCTGTTAAACTCTTGAATTACAAAAATAATTGCATATTACCCAACCCCCACCCCTCCCCCCTCCCACATCGCCCCTTTTCACCCTTTTCTAAACGATTTAAATATGATGTGGAAATGGTAAATAAAATAGCGTACCAGAAGCATCACAAAGTGAACCACTAAGTGTATGATATGAGTCTTACAGGAGACTTCTTTCAACTTTTACGTGTTCAAATTGTTCGCCTGCGTCGTTAAACAATCGGACTCACTCCGTCGGCACCCTTATCACGGATGTTTGAAATGATTGATAATTTCTTTCTAAACGTTTTTTGTACATGTATGCAAATAAATGGTCGCCGTGATGGGTCAACAAACGGAAGACGAGACAACAAGATTACAAGTAGCAGACGACAAGACCGCAAAACCACGGAGAGAAAGGATTCTAGACAAATCGTCAAGTTTTTACGAGCTAATCGTTTTGTAGCCAAAAACCAGAACATTATTTGTATCTTCGATAAGGGTGTATAAAGATGACATTAGAGATCGCTTGTTAATCGCGATGTTTGGCTTTCTGCCACGTCGTTCGAGTGTGTTAAAGGAAAAGGATTAGCTTGTATTTGCCCACCACCCACACTTGAAAGATAAATTTTCAAATTCCTGTAGCGACGCTTCTCCAGAATAACTAGAGGCCACACTAGAGCGTTCATCGTTTCATGCGTTCCTGGAATGGAAACCATGGATATATAATAATCATATGATTTAATTTGGTTAAAATCACACGATAATTTTATAAATTAATCTAGATAATCTGTGGCTGACGGGGTGGTGGCCCCGGGCATCCTCATTGGGGGCATTCAATCAGAAAGGGAAATAGAGCAGGCCCAGCAAGAGCCATCACTGTTCCTGGTAACTGTAAGAGGCCTTAGATCCCTGCTACCGATGGCTCCCTTTAAGGCCGGGCCTTCTTTGATGAGCAAAGATACCAGTTTCACCCCCTTCCGAATCTATATTTAGAATCTAGATTTCTGCATCTATTTCTAGTCATATATCCTGCTTTTTCATTTTTAAATCAAGATATAGAAAATAAAATACTTACTACAAAGTGGATACATTGTCGCACCCCTTAACCACTCATGTTTACTTCACAATAGGCTGAAATTAACATTCTATGGCTTGTGATGATTCTCAGGGAAATCCCCCATTAGGCACTAATGAACTGCTGTTGTTTTGTCTTCTGCTGGAGTAAATGGAACAGATAAGCCAAGGTCTAGTTCAAAATGGCTTTTGCATTAATTGCGGAATAAAAGAAAGAAAATCATTTGCCATTGGTTTAGAAATGACTGGCCGTCTTGCACAACTCTGGGTTACTTCCCATCCTCAGTACAAGTTTCAGAACAATTTTGTGAAGCGGTTACAGGGGAATTGACAACGAGCGTTGAGCCACATCCATAAATACAGAGAATTTTATAATTCATTTATAGATTATTATTGTTATTATTATTATTATTATTATTATTATTATTATTATTATTATTATTATTATTATTATTATTATT
>JASKDV010211317.1:0-10304 GCA_032466395.1 Aegires albopunctatus
GGATTTTGTCTGTCCTACTCTTATTCCCAACTACCAACACTTCTGTTTTATCCCCGTTTAATTTCAACTTGTTCTTAAATTCATCCATTCACTAACTTCTTCAATGCAATTCTCACAACGCTCTACTTTCTTTGTAATTGATATTGTGTTATCTGTGTCATCAGCGTAAAAATGATGGTTGAGGTCATGTGACCTAATGAATATGATGTCTCCAAGTGTTGTTGTGTTAGAGAACGAAAAGCACGGGGCCGAGTACAGACGTGTATGAGTATGAAATTTGAATTGTCTTCCATTGGCCCATTTGCTTAAATCTTGTTTCTTTTTACTTATATAAGTACATGTATTTAGGTGCTGATTATTACACTATACTGTACCGTAAGTAAATTTTTTTCATCTTTTCCTCCTCAGAGAGCTCCTTTTCCGTCTTGTTTCCGAAGTATAGAGAGAGTTACCTGTCAACAGTTTGGCCCTTAGTAAAGGAAGTTCTTGCTGAACATGGTATTGAGCCAGAACTTGATTTGATCAAAGGAAGTCTAACTGTAAAGACGACTCGCAAAGCCTTTGATCCATACATGATAATCAAAGCACGTGATCTCATAAATCTGCTGGCTAGAAGTGTGGACTTTGAGCAAGCAAAAAGAATTCTCGAGGATGATGTGGCATGTGACATTATAAAAATTGGATCACTTGTTGCAAAAAAGGAACGTTTTGTTAAACGGAGGAAACGACTGATCGGCCCAGGTGGCACAACATTAAAAGCAATAGAGTGTTTAACAGACTGTTATGTTGCTGTTCAAGGAAATACTGTAGCGGCTCTTGGGCCTCACAGTGGCCTAAAGGAAGTTCGCAAAATTGTAGAAGACTGCATGAATAATATACATCCATTTTTTACCATACGGATGATCATGGAGAAGCATGATCTAGCTAAAAACCCTGCTATGAAAGAAAAAAATTGGGCACCCTATCTACCACAATATAAGAGTAAAAATATTAATAAACGTAAGCAACCTCTTAAAAAGAAGACCAAGAAGGTATACACTCCTTTCCCACCTCCTCAGCCTGAATCAAAAATTGATAAAGAGTTAGCATCAGGTGAATATTTCTTGAAGGAACATGAGCGCAAAATGAAGAAGTATGAACAAAAGAAAGAACAACAGAAAAAGGCAAAACAAGAGCGACAACAGAAAAGAGATAAATCATTTGTTGCTCCAGATGAACCAGTAGAACCACCTAAAAAGAAGTCAAAAACTGATAGGGACTCCAATATTGATCTGGGTAAATTGAAGCAGAAATTCAAGAAGCTTTCTAAAACAAAAACATCTGGGTAATGGTTGTTTTTGTGTGAATGATTTAGGTTGAAAGCAAGGGGGTTTTTTTCTCAGTGTAATAAAACTATTTTGAATTATTGCAATTCACTTTAAAATGACATAACAAGATTATTTTTTGTTTGTGAATGTGAATTTTAAAGTACATGTATGTGTGGTGACACAGGAAAATCCTTACCGGTCTAAATCCAAGGTGTTTCTTTCATGAACGCATTTGATAAATCAATTCATTCTTAGTATTTTGCTTTTTATTTTATATTGTCATCTTTAAACATTTACGGTTGCAGAGATTTGACTTTCTTGATTTAACACTTAACCAGCTAGTCAGCAAAAATCAAAACTGAGATAATTGCGTCAAAAGTTACGGTTTTCAGTTAGAATGTCAATGGGCCTTGATATTTATTCAGCAACACAAGGTATTTAGACTTAAGATTTAAGAATATGAAAACAAACATAAGAAGTTGTAGAACCAGACAAGCGAAATACCAAAAATCACCTTTGAAAGCCCATATATTATATCTCAAAAGTAAGCCAAGCAACTTGTGAAGGGGTTCTAATTGCGTCAAAAGTTATGGTTTTTTAGTTAGAATGTCAATGGGCCTTGATATTTTGAAAACAAACATAAGTAGTTGTAGAACCAGACAAGCGAAAAACCAAAAATCACCTTTGAAAGCCCATATATCTCAAAAGTAAGCCAAGCTACTTGTGAAGGGGTTTGTTATGCCGCCATACATATGTTGTCGCCCAAATGTAAGATCTCTATCTCTCTCTCTTTCCTTCCGTCCTTCTTCTTCCAAAAAATGTCCACCTATGGACTGGAGACTCCTCAGCCATCTCTCCAGATCCTAGCATATGTAGTTCCATAACCACACAGTTGACAGCAGTAAGCGAATAAAAATGGCTAACTACCCTTGGCTAGGGGATGATGAAGCTCAATTGTTTCCTGAAATTTATTAAGATGCCGTCAATGGGTATTCATATAATCACAATAATGAGTAACTGTTTCAAAGTGCAACGACCCACTCGTCAAAGCCACTGACTATTGATATGAAATTGTGATAGATCATTCCAATCAAAAGTACAGTGAAACCCGCTTAATAAAGTTAATTCTAATTCCTTGAGATATGACGATTATGACTTTGAATAATCTGAGTTCAAAAATTATGAATTCAAAGGTAAATAACTACTGCCAACTTGCTAGTCTTCGTCGGTCTTTATTGCTTATGCTGGGGGAATTTTGATCACTAGTTGCAAAGCTTGGCATTTTACTGATTTACTAATACTACTATGCTATATTAATACAGTGCAACCTCTCTATAACAACATCATCAATACCAGAAAAATATGTAATAGCGAAGCAACAAAATATGGGTGTGTGTTGGGGGGGGGGGTGTTCAAGTACCAAGAATGCAACAATACGTACTGTGGACAGTGATATCATCAAACTCTCTCTTTCACTCTCACAGACACACAGTGTGAGGCTTGCTTGACAGCCCACGAATACACTCATTTCAATAAGTATGGTACATGTATCACTAGACTAGTTTGATACATTATGATTATACTACTAGTATTTATAGTAATAATAGGCCTTGGGTTTGACAACTGAATAAAAGTAGTATGCCTACATCAATGGTATAAGTTGACGGCTTTAACTACATGCCTATTCGTCCTCACTGACGAACATAGCCTAGCCTCTCCTCGTGCGGATGGAGAATTTAGGCCTAGCCTGGTGCATGTAGGCTATATCATGCAATTACTAAATTATATTTATGTACATGTATTAACTACAGGCTAGTTGAGCGAAAAGGTGAGATACTGAATTACAATTGAAGCCGACTATTACTTAACATTACATATATTTAAATGAAGAAACTCCCTGAATATGTATAATCAATTCGTAAATCTAGCCAAGCCTTGGTGCACCTTGTGCGGACGAACAGAGCCTAGGCTTTCTTCGTCCGTGCAGACAAGTAAACACTTCGATAAATATATCATATATGTATTGATTTTCTGCCAAACCGCCATCGTAGTAACAGAATTAGGGGTTGAAAAATATTTATTCATGCATAATATATTAAGTCCAAGAGAGAGAGATGATCTAGTAGTAGTACTTTACAAGGCTGCCCCTATTCGTAGCTGTGGCGCCTACATGTCTAGAGTGCGGATGACTTCGTCAAAGGTGTGAAGGGAAAGCGTTTTCTTTCAGAAATCTCAAGAAGTATTTATATTATAAATTATGTCATTCTTATATATATAACGCGTTATCATTAAATGTGCTCACACTTTACAGAGCTTCCCTGACAGGCCAATGCAATCCAAAATCCCAGGGAGGGGCATACTAAGATGCAACCCAATGAAAGGCACTTCACTCTAGCATACTGACAAGATCTTGCACTACCTATGGTCAGGTACCCATTTTACACCTGACTGGCTCAGTGGAAAATTGCGACAATTTTGCAATTTTTGCCTCTTGATACGATTTCTACCATTACTAGTTCTAGCGATTCTTTTGCAATTTTGGTTATTTTTTGTGATACATGTATTAACGCCAACCAAGCAAGAACATTTGCAATTTTATTTCAATTTTTGCTATTTCTGGGTGCAATTTCAACCTTTTTTCTTTGCAATTTTTAGAATTTTCAAGCGCAATTTTCCGCTGGGCCAGACATGAGTATGGTGAGGAAATGTATGTAAAGAGTCTTTCCCAAGAACTCAACATCGCGCCCAACTGGTATTTGAACCCAGGACCTGGTGATCACCAACCCAAATGTCTACCACTAGACCATGACAAAGTGAGGGCAATCAAGTAAACCATGGAAATGCCAAGTGCTAAAATTGATAGACAAAAGGAAACTAGTCTGATTTGCATATTTAATACTCAACACATTAAAGTTAAAGGAGGGTAAACATCTCAGAACAACAATTACAAATAAATTGACATGGAAAGATTACATGTACATTGCAACAGGGTGAATTCAACAGTGACATTCCTTAGAAGTTAGAGTTAGAGGAAATTTATATTATATGACTGCAACCAGGACATCAAACTAAAACGTAAACATAAATACACATGTAGACATTACATCAGTGGCCTGTTGGTAACACAGATTATATGAGAATCTCATGCAGCTCCACTCACCGACACCGGTTGGCTGGGTGACTTGGTGGAATCGTATCCCACTCAATATAGCCGCCAACCAGTAAGATAAAATAGTAGGCCTAAATGTATGATTTGACTGACCAATCCAAAAAGCATTATTGATATTCTTATGAATTTCATCTTGGGTGTAAAATTCTGCTTCAGTCACTTATTACATGTACGGTAATGAACTGTGGGGTCCATTTTAAGATTAACTTACTTAAAATAAAATCTTGTTTAAAATTTAAACCTTTCATCCAGTCCCATTTTTTTCCTTATATAATCCAACTAATCAAAGTCCAGTTTATATTAACACAAATCGATATTGGTCTGTTTAAAATAAACTTTTCTCTGCCACAGTGGTGCTCTTGACCCTCATCAGATGCATGTGGGGCCATTTCAGTTTCACACTGGATCCCATTGCTGTCCGCGTCACAATTGGATGGGAAGAGAGGGGCACACAATCACAAAGCATCTGTTTCCCTATCTCTTTGTCTTGCCTGAGCCAATCATATCTAGGCTACTCCCATGTGCTCTGCCTGCATACAGTGTACTGTGTTACTACTGTTACACTTACTTTTCGTTTCCTTTTTCATTCTTCACTCTAACCTCCTACGATTGACAGTTTGAGTTTGACTCATGTCAGTTTCAGTACATCTAAATCTACGATCTAGACTCTAGGTCTATCGCAACACAAGCCTATCACTATCGCAGGAAAAAAATGAGTCACAAGAGTACAACTTTGAGCATGAAAACCAAAATGCAGCTTCTCTCTCAAAGATGTGGATGGAAAGTCTATGAAGCAGACTAAAATGACCCTGAAATATGGGGTTTTGAAAAGCACTGTCTGTTCTCATTTTGAATTGAAACTTGAAAGGTTGTTTCCCTTGAAAATGGATAAGATAAACCTTGCTTAAGATAACTTTTGTTCTGGTCCCAAGGAGTTTATCTTAAGCGGACTTCACTGTAATTAACTTAAAACTAGTCATGAAACCACTGGAGGTAGGACAACTTCATTGTTACCAATGCTGGTGTTTCTACATGTATTTCATTGCTACATGGGTTTTTCTTGGAAAAATGAGTGTTGTCATTGTCAGTATAAATCACTAATCCATGCAGTAAGTATGATTTTGGT
This sequence comes from Aegires albopunctatus, assembly GCA_032466395.1. Lineage (NCBI taxonomy): Eukaryota > Metazoa > Mollusca > Gastropoda > Nudibranchia > Aegiretidae > Aegires > Aegires albopunctatus. The sequence continues at coordinate 5,603 of JASKDV010211317.1, forward strand.
TTCGGAAAAGTTGGCAGCTATGCCCACTATATAATATGAAAAAAAAATTCAATAACTACAGGTTTATTGGCAGTGTGTCCTTAAGTAAAGGCACTTTGTCACATCCACCTCACTCAACTTAAAATTAAAACCTAACCGTTAAGGTTAACGGTTAAGAAAGCATTGTCCATGTCCAAAAATTGTACATGTATAATGTATACATATATGCACCTAACAGGCTGCCAGACCTGTCCACATACGGTATTCTGTGTTGCTCATCTTAGCCAGGAGAAGTGAAAAATTGTAAAGCATTTAAAGTTAGAGGCTAAGGTCCCTTGGCGATAAGCACTAGACTATATAATGTGCACTTTTAAAAAAACTGTTGTAAGGTAAGACTAAGACAAAGACCCCAATTAGACTAGACTATTATATTAAGAGTACAGCAGTTTGGTTTGGGATCCCCACTTACTTTAAGACAAACATTGACTCTGAGGAAATAGAAAGAGTTCAAAGAGATAGAAATAGTTGATTTGATTCCAATTGACTTGAATCAATAGTAATACTAGTAATAGTAATACATGTACTAGTAGTCAGTAATACACGAGTTTCAGAAGCAATGATGTTCTCTTAGTTCTATTACTTTGAGTCCTCAATAATATTTATACCCTATTCTAGACAAAATCAAAAAGTCAAGATCTTAAGTTGATTTGAAAGAAATGACAAAACAAGGTCGATCTGTGCTTTTGTGATTTTTAGTAAATTTATTCATGTCATTAGCATTCCAATGTTTATGATGTTTCAATGGAGGAATAAGACTAGACTAGAACAGGAAATATAGTGAGAGCAGATACATGTGATATTTTTCTTTTATATTATTTTTTTGTTTACTCATTTAAACTTAACCCATCACCATAAGGTAAAATTTAAAATAATATTATTGAATCAACAGTTATGAGAATCTGACTCTAGCTCTAACTCTAAGCTAAGTACAATGTAAATCAAAAGGGAATAATAAAATGACAATGAGGCATCAGTCAGTTCAGTCACTACAAAATATTATGATAAGAAGAAGAATGCCCACCATCTAGCTTTCTAGTTCTATTTATATTTGTCATCATTATCAATATTCCAAGACGAGTTTTTAATGACAAACATCTTTAGAAAGTTTTATTTGCAGTATTACCTTTATATATAAATTTAAAACAAGAAGGAAAATTAAGAGGAATCAGAATACAAATACAAGTTTATGAATGGAAATGAAAGGCACCATGTTTTAGTTTATACACTTATGCCTAATGACTCATTACCATCATCATATATTATTCATATTGATTATCTAAAAAATGTCAATCAATCGTTACAAATTATACATATATGTCAAATCAATTATGAATTAATTCTTCATACTCATAATCATAAGGTGACTCTATTTTAAGTAAAAGTAGCTAGCCCTCTTCTTTATTATATGCTTACTTAAAAGTAAAAGCCACCATATATGAAAAACTTTCCAAATATTGTGTGAATAATGAGTCAAATATGATCCCCATGTTGCATTTTCTATACATAGTACTTTGAAAATGTAATCAAAAACTTTTCATTCATAGATCTAACTCTTTTGTTCTAAATTTCACCAATGGATGACAACATAGTTAATGCCATGTGAAAACCAAGGACAAGCAAGCATTGATGCAATTACAAATAAATAAAACTTTGGAGGAAACAGAAAGAATGTAGCCTACAGACCTGCTGAAATAGTTACAGTACAGAGAATAGAGTAAACATTGACTACCTAGTAAAGTAAGAGGAAGTGAATGTTGTCAGTCTCTAAGTCTAGTAGCCTAGTCATTAATCATTAATGTAGGAATATCTCTGTCCTTTTTGGAATTTCTTTTCTTCTTCAGACTAGTCTGGTTGGTATTGATCATGGCATGGTTGGCCTGAAATTATTTTGCCAAAAAATATCAAGTATTTGTGAATTTTCATTATTTTCAACATGTCAACTCAAGGACCCAAAACTAAGTACTAACTCAAAATGAGTACATGAGGTTTTTCCACCATAATTGAAGATTATACATGTAACAAAGATCATTTATTCATGTAACAAAGATCATTTATTCTTCATAACAATGGTGAATAAAGTCTTGTAACAAATATTTATTGCAGCACCAGAGACCAATATAATATTAATAAAGTCATAATGACTCATAATGTAGTTTACAAAATATGTACAACAAAACCAAATGTACTAGCATAATGGCATATTTTGCAAACATTTCTAGAGCCTTTTTAAAAAAAAATTAAAGTCAATTTATAAATCATACATATTATTATTATGTACTACTATTACTAAGTTTTTGACTAAATCTTGTTTAGAAAAGTTTTTTTTTTAATTAATTGTCAATTTTGGTAAAAGTCGGTCTACCAACTCTACAAGTACAAGTCTACAAGTAACTGGTTATTGGATGAAATCAGTACATAACATTAAAATTTTGCTTTTTTGTCTTGTTTGTCTGATGAAGAAGGGTTATACCCGAAACGTAATAGTTATTCTGTATTGTCTATTATTATTGTTGGGTATTTATATCTTTGTTTATAGATACTGTCCTATTTTACTTTACATAATATTAAAGTACGGTATGTCATTTTAAATCTAAAATGCAATAATCGGGCCATAATGATACACATGTACTTGACTTCTGACTTAAGCTATTGTGTCATTGATTTAGGCCACTTTGAATCTGTGCTTTTTGATTTACTTAAAAATTAAACCATTTTGTCACTTAATATTGGACATATGGTGGGTTTTTTTAACAATAAACTCTTGCATGAAACCTATCACTGTATTCTATAGCATAAACCAAATGGCTTCTGATGCTTGTTTGGCTTGTATCTCAGATTTGGATCATTGTTGCAGACCAGAAAGAATAAAATGGGTATCGCAGTATTCGCAGGCCTAGTTATCAACAAAAGCACATGTTAATAAAATTAGGTTTTTATATATAGATAGAGGATAATAAGAGAATTCCATTGCACAAGTTTATTTTTTGTTTAAGCCTGACTTAGTCCAAAAAGCTAGCCCTTAAATGTACCCAGTATTGTTACAAATTTAAGAGCGAGCAATCATCAATGAATGACTATGATTAGTGTGATTGCCATGGTCTATTAGTCTATTGGGGACAATAACTTTCAATAAGTGATTGTCAAAATCTAAATCAATTACATGGAGTCACAAGTGTGAATTTTGGCCAAATTAGATTATGAAGTTTGCAGCCAAACTTCAGAGACCAGCATATTTAGTAAATAGATAAATTATAATCAATTTTTCTAAAGTAACAAAAATGCAATGACGGATTGGTAAATAGGCCTACATATTGCTTCTGCAGAAAACTTCCAAAATGTTTAGCAAATGTAGGCCTACTGTGTTCATGACAATAATTTTTTGAATTTAAATTGAATGAAATGACCATTATTTTACTCTAGGGAAGAAGGGAAAGTAAAATTTCTTTCAGTGCTACAATGACTCATCTCCTTTGTGTGTGTGTGTGTGTGTATGTGTGAAGTAAAATTTTTTTTGCTAATAATAATAATACATTGTACACTTAACACTTAATCAAATCATAGACCAGATATCATTTAAGTTGTATGTAACTAAGGTTGAGTTTATTTTGTATCTCCCTTGTTCCCCTGTAAAATATTTGTTGCTAATAATAATACATTGTACACTTAACACTTAATCAAATCATGGACCAGATGTCAGTTAAGTTGTATGTAACTTTGTAACTCCCTTTTATGCCCTGTTTTTATTTTTATAAACTATAGCAGCTATGAAGGGAAAGTGATTGCTTATAATGGGTAAAGATACAGTTCAGCAGGTAGCAGCTTCTTAACATAAACTATAAGATATACATACCGGTATGTACATAAAAACGATTATGTATTACATTTGTATTATTAATAACAATAATGAATTAAAATGGATTATCATCACCTAATGATCTTAAAACAAGTATGAAGAGACAACAATAAAACAATGATGTAATTTGTAATCTCATCTTTTTGTTTGTATCAGGCATCGGAAAAAGAGAACAAATGAGTATAATACATCAGTCATGAAAAGAGGCAGAGCGGACTGGGCTGACAATAGCATTGAACAAAGTATTAATGTTAGTTTCAAAATGCCACTATTGTACTAATAAAACAATATGGATAAAATAATAGCTTAATAGAAAGAATAGTAGATACAAAAGGAATAAAAAAACCCATTCTGACTCTTAAAAAGTACAATTTGAAATTGCTTCGAGTTAAGATAGTCTGAAATCATAATTTACTTCTAAAACTACCTGTATAATAATTGCCTCCCAAAAGCAGTAATAAAGTAATGAACTTTATTACATTTATCAAGTGTTAAATGGGTTTAATAATTTCCCCTTTTCAGAAATAAATAAGTAAAATCAGAGAATCCTTTGAAATTGACTTTGAATCTTCGATAGGTCCCTTAACCATAAAAATAAAATGGCTATAACAAGATCAAATAAAGATCAAGGTGGAAAATTATTTCTATAAAAATTCCTTTAACATTGAGGTAGTTAAAATATATATTCAACATTGTTTAATTGTACTAAACGAATACATTGTAATTAAAAATGAACTGATTAGAACCTGTTTCTTCCTCAAACTCAAATTCGAACACATTTTCATTAATTTTCATTCCAGAGAAAGAAAA
>JASKDV010211328.1:0-10304 GCA_032466395.1 Aegires albopunctatus
TCTCTCTCTCTCTCTCTCTCTCTCTCTCTCTCTCTCTCTCTCTCTCTCCCCCTCTCTCTCTCTCCCTCTCTCACTCTCTCTCCCAAGTTTGAAACCTATGAACTGTAGTTTAATGTACCGCACCTATCAGGACAGGACATTCTTGTCCCATCGAGTCCCGAGCAGTTGTGAATTGCTACAAAAGTGACGAGATAGGACTGTCCCGGTCCCGAGGTAGTATCATTTGTGATTATAGAGAAATATAGCCGCTTACCACATTAGGACAAAACTGTCCTAGACTTGTGAGCAGTTGTCAAGGTCGTGTTGTCAGCTTCTCGATTCTCAACTCTCTATTTTTCCTCCTCCAATCGCTCTTTTGTTTTTAACTAGACAGTCGTTTGTTTATCTGATCAAAATGGATGTTGATCCAAATTGGATTGAGAATTTGATTTCTGTAGTGGAAAGCAAGCCATGTTTAGGCCCGGGGAAGTCCTGTACTGGTGCGGTACCTGTTCTGAAACAAAAAGTTTGACCGTGGGACAGTCCTGTCATAGTGCCGTACAGGCCTAATAGAGAGGTCTAATGCACAAACTTTTTTCTCTTCATGGACCTTCATATTGTGGCTAAGCTTCGTACATTTTGTCACAGTTTTTTTAAGATTTGACAGGTTATCTGCAGGCTTTTTGACATTTTTCACTTGCATCCATGAAAGGCAGCGAAAATGGCAATTTAGCTGAAAGGTACACTTAAGTGAAAAACGATTTTCTAGCTCGTCTATCGAGGATGCAAGCCAAATTGGTTGTACTATGTATTTACTGGATTATCTTCCCTTTTCACTCGAAGGGTTAGCGTGAGCACTAGCACTTAGATCTAGTGATTACTTTTTACTTGCACATCCAATCTAGGCCATATGGCCACTTTGCATCAATGTGTCGATAGAAGGGCTCAGCCTGGGATACAATGACACCTGGACGACGAAGATTAGGCACTCACATTTCTTTCCATCTCTTAAGGGGATAAAGAAGGGGAGGGTAGCGGTCACTATGGAGTGGCGAAAAGCAATTGACCCACAATGTAAAACAGGGTGAGTCAATGTAAATGGGTGAGAAGTGGATGACTGTACACTCCATTATGATGGCGCAATGTCCTAGTACCGAAACAGTGAACATTTACTGGGGACGTCAAGCCCTCCTTTTATTCAGCTTATTGGATCGGACAATAACAGCAGGCCACATAGAGGTTTGATTTTAAGAGGGGAAAAATTATGTTTTGCGGCAAAAACGGACATATAGCCGGCGGACACATAGCCAGTCACTACGGTTGTAAAGTTTATTAATTTTGTGAGATGAAGATTTGGTTTTGGTTTTTGTTGGTTTAGTAAACAGTAAGATCATTAATAAATCACATCTTCATCGTCCATCGTGCATACTGAAAATGAAAGTAGAGGAAAGGGATAGGTCTCTACATTGCCTTTGAAGGGCACCTTGCTATCCTCTCTTCTTGCTATCTCCAAATGTGGAGAGCAATGAGAGGAAAAAGGTCTCGCAAGGTGACTCTACTCTTCTCTACCCATAAAAAATGATTCATTCAAGTTACAGAGGGTATCTGATTTTGTTTTTTCTTCCGACTTTACCATGTCAAGATCCTAGATTTTTAAAGTCAATATTTGAATTGATTCCTTGTTTGCTTTAATTTTTCCTCCTAAAAAGTTTAAAATGCATGTTAAAATACATACTTACATACAAATACTTTACATATTATGAAAGCCATCAACATCCAGGCAGAGAGAAAGACAATATCTTACAATTTATTTTCCTTTTTCCTTTTTGTTTTTGCAGACGTGTATATTTGGTGGTAGATTGAATGACAGAAGTTGTTATTTATTCTCCCGCAAGACTGACTACGTCAGAGCAGCTTTTCTCAGTGCTCTTGAACGCCAACTTTCACCGCCTCCCCATAAGTGAGTCTAACATAAACAGTAATTCTTTGTACATTAAAGAATTTTTATTGGTTTCATTTTGAATATATTATCTGGAGTAACATATAACTAAACAACTAAACAACTACAGTCATAAAGGCATGGGTGTAGTTTGCTTTATATCCAATTAAATCTAAAACAAAAAATACATGCAGTCATATGTTCTACTTATTTGGTACCTTTGTTTTCATTTGTTTCAAATATATGCAGATTTGATTTTTTTTAATTAATTTACTTATTCATTGATTTGCAGTTAAGCCCATAAGGTACATGTTTTTCAAAGTTTTGACATTTAAATGTTTTTAAAATTCAAGTATCAAGATTAATTTTTCTTTTCTCTCCTGGATTAATTCTTTATAAAAAAAATTAATCTCAACAATGGTAAAATTAGGTTTATTATAAGATAACATAAATCGTCATCTATTTTGGTCTCAAATGAGTTAGACAATTTTATTGGAAAGGTTTTTCTCATTTTTGATGCTTTGCCATTCTTACATGAATATGATGATTTTGAAAGCATTTTAAAGAAATCTTGCCTGCTGCTTCTTTTCATGATTTCAGACCAATGTTCTTTAAAGAATACTTACATTTTTCATACAAGGATGACTTTTTTTCCATCTAAAGCCGTAAATCCGGTTTTCTCAGGTCCTCTGGTTATTTCTGGCTGACTTAGAGGTCCGTTTTAATCTTATCGCTGAATAGCTGGCTTCAAATTTACACCTGGCCAGGAAATGAAAATTGATGTCAAATTTTACCACCATCACCTCATTCAGCAGTATCACTGACTTAAGAGTTTTCATCTAGCCTAATGTTTTTGTTTGAAGTCAATTTTTTTTTCTCCAATCATCACAATGTGCAATAAAAATTGACAACGGTGAAGCTAACAATTTTAATCAGGGTTGATTATATAATGCTGGACAAAGCATTCATTCATCCTTTCATCCCTTCTTACCTAACGCACATGACCTTCACAGCACATCACAAGTCATCCCAAGGTGTTTTGTTTTTGATTATATCTTTGTTCACCTTCTTCTTACTTGTTTAGAAGCCTGTCTTAGATTGTTTGGTATCTGTATGATTTTTGGATAATTTTAGATACAAAATCACAATTAATGAATATATGCATTCTTTTCTTTTGACAGAGTTAATTTGTTGAATCTAATACATATAATATATGTCATTGAAAAAAAAAGAAGGAAAAAACCTAGGAAAATTTTACTTCATTTTCCTAACTTACTTTTTTTTTTTTAACCCAGGAAACTTTGTGTTGAATCCAACTTGCCAAAGGAGTCACAGCCCCCAAACAACTCTCAAGATCCCTATGAATTTAACCAGATTGACAGCAGTGGTGGAGCATCCGCTTTGTCCCTAGCATCCTCTGGTGGCAGCAAACCAAATATCAAACCCAAATCAAAACTTCCATCTTCACCCATCGCAGCCTCTTCAGCCCCTAGCCCAATGGCTTTTTCCTCTGTCAGTCTTTCATCGCCTAGCAGCACACCTGTTTCCTCCCTGCCCTCTTTATCGTCAACTCTTTCGCCATCCATGGCCACTATTTCCCCTCTTTCGTTTAGCCAGCCAGCTAGAGTGCCTGGTCAATCATTAAAGAATAGGGATAGTTCCTCCAGTCGCAGTTCAGACTCATTAGCATCCAATGCTTTGATCTCGGGTTCAAAACCTTGTAAAAGGAAACGAAGTGGAAGTAGTGGAGGTGGCGGAGGCAGCAACACTGTCAATAGCATCACCGGAACATTCTCAGCCTCTGCTAACGGTCCACTCTCATCTATCCCTGCAATGTCTGGAGCAGGTAATTCTGGAATGGCCCTCAATGCTCCAGTTGATCTTAACCCATCACAGCTTGGCATTGCAGGAATCATCACTCCCACCACTCTCAACAACCACCAACCAAGAAATCTCATAACAATCCCAAATGTCAACTTGGCTGGCACTGTAGGAGTGTCAGCAAAGATGGGAAGCTCTTCCTCAGCTGTCAGTGCACCTACTCATAAAAATAACAACATTTTCAAAGACCTCAATTTTGTACTTACTGGCCTTGATTCCTCCCTTGTCAATGGGCAAGTGGTCAACATCACATCTGCTCAACTGGCAGAGCTGACTGGTAACCAGGGCCAGACTTTGGTGCTCAACAATTTCCCTGTCAGTGCCACCAATAACAACATGACATCTTCACAGACAACATCTAGCTCGTCTGGCGTGAGCACAGTGACTCCCCGCCCGTCAAAGCGCCACAGGTCGTCGGGATCAAGATCTCATCAGCCGAACACTGTCAACTCCAACAAGATGGCAACTAATCCTCTGGAGGCTTTTAAAATTATCCCCACCAATAATGTGATAACTTCTGGTCCCCTTCCTCCGAACGCGGTGCTAATGGACAGTAGTAGTTTGCAAGGAGCTGTTCTCACATCAGTCACCTTAGCCACTGGAAGTGGCACACCAACCCTTGTTGCTATTACATCTACTGCCGGCAGTTCCAGTAATGCCTCAGTGCCTGCCAATCCAGCTGGACAAATTCTGTGCGCTGTAAGATTATAACTTTTGAAACGTAAACATTGGTCGGTGTTGTTCTCTAGACATACTTCTTCAACATCTTTATTAGTATAGTTGATAAATGATTATTGTAGATAAATGAGTTTTATACTTGTTGATTCGTTTCAATCATTGTCCTTATATGATGCATTTCCAGTGGTCAAACTTTCTATTCTTAAATTTGGTGTGTAGCATCTAATATAGTTATAATGGTAGAGAAAATGAACTTGCAAAGATTTGGATGTGCACATTTAGATAACAACAGTGACACATTATAGATCATGTGCTGAAAATGCATCTATTTATGAAAAACCCATCCTCTTTAAATGAGATTAATCAATTGTTAACAAAAGCAAAGGCTTGTTTTATAGATGCAGTAATTGATTTTCTCAACAAAAAATTCTAAAACTTACATCAAAGCTTTCCATTTATCTTTTTAGTCTCAAGAAAGGATAAAAATGTTACCATAATATGCTTAATTCACCTTCTTTCCCTTTCTTACAGGAACCATGCAATACTCAGCTCTCACATACTCTTCTTTCCAATGGATTAACTCAAGCAGGTCATGGTAAGTTCGTAATTAAATTACTTGAATTATTCTCTAAAGCTCTAAAGCTGTGGGATTTTTATTCTTTCTTTAGTGTTACGTAGCCAACACACACTTTACCATAACATTTTCCTGTTTCCAATCGAAATTATTTACGTCAAATATTTCAGGCGGCAGCTATCCTGACGATTTCATTTGTTATTTCCTACGGCATTTGCTCCTGGGCATGTTTTTCTGTATCTGAATAACAAAATCTCAATGTTGTTGATCCGGATTCGTCATTTTTTTTCTGGTAGATCTAAATATCTATATGTTCTAGATCTAAATCTAGATTTTTGATTATCTTAACGTTTGGCTATTTTCATTCATTGCTCCTGGACATGTGTTTTTAGATCTAGTGTAAATGTTCTTTATTTTTTTCTTCAATCATCTCTTGTGGATAAAAGCATCTAGTTCTAGATCAGATCTAGATCTAGACTTGATTCTAAATGTGCAAGACTGGTGATTTTCCTTTTGTGTAGTTTTTATTCATTGCTCATGGACATGTGCATCTAGATCTAGCTTTGTGATTTTCTTTGTGCTTATTTTATGTCAAAATGGGGAAGTGCTATCTTAATAGTGAATGGATGGATTAAAGACAATAGATTTTACAAATTGGTTGCTTTCTGATTCTGATAACAGTAAGTTTTTTTGTAAACTGTGCATACAAAAGTATACCATTTGATATGACTGTATGTGATATGATTTGAATTTAAATGGCCTTATAATACTGGTATGTAGTCATGTTAATATTTGGACTGCATATCAGTATAATGAGCGATATTTATTGGTAGGATTTTTTTTTGGTCACTTTTCCCTGGACACCCTGGAGGGAGACATAAACATAGAAATAGAGGGAGATGTAAACATGGTTAAGAGGGAGACATTAACATGGAAATAGAGGGAGATATAAACATGGTTAAAAGGGGGAGACATTAACAAAGGGATAGAGGAAGATATATACATGGAGATAGAGGGATACATAACCACAACCACAGAGTTAGAGGGAGAGAGAAACATGGAGATAGAGGGAGTCGAAGTCACATGGTAAAGAGGGAAATGTAAACATTGAGATAAAAGGAGCTATAAACATGGTAAAGATGGAGATATAAACATGGTAACGAGGGATATATAAACATGAAGACAGAGGGACACATAACTATGATGAGATATGGAGATATAAACATAATTAAGAGGGAGAAATACACATATGGAAATAGAGGAGCCATTAACATGGAGATAGTGGGAGACATAAACATGGAAATAGAGAGAGATATAAACATGGTTAAGAGGGAGACATAAACATGGAGATAAAGGGAGACATAAAAATGGTAAAGAGGGAGATATAAACATGAAGATAGAGGGAGACATAACTATGATGAGATATAGAGATATAAACATAATTAAGGGGGAGAAATACACATGGAAATAGAGGAGACATTAACATGGAGATAGTGGGAAGCATAAACATGGAAATAGAGAGAGATATAAACATGATTAAGAGGGAGACATAAACGTGGAAATAAAGGGAGACATAAAAATGGTAAAGAGGGAGATATAAACATGAAAATAGAGGGAGACATAACTATGATGAGATATAGAGATATAAACATGGAAATAGAGGAGATATAAACATGATTAAGAGGGAGATATAAACATGGATATAGAGGGAGATGTAAACATGGTAAAGAGGGAGATATAAACAGGGAAATAGAGATAGATGTAAACATGGTAAAGAGGGAGATATAAACATGGATGGATATAGAGGGAGATATAAACATGGTTATAGAGGGAGATGTAAACAGGGAAATAGAGATAGATGTAAACATGATAAAGAGGGAGATATAAACATGGATGGATATAGAGGGAGATATAAACATAGTAAAGAGGGAGATATAAACATGAATATAGAGGGAGATATAAAAATGGTTGAGAGGGAGATATAAACATGGATATAGAGGGAGATATAAACATGGATATAGAGGGAGATATAAACATGGAGATAACGGGAGACATAAACATGGATATAACGGGAGGCATAAACATGGAGATAAAGGGAGACATAAACATGGAGCTAGACTTAGTAGTTAAATTTTATTCTTGTTGGGAAAAGTTTTCTTTCATTTGATGTTAACACATTGCAAGGGACAATTATATGACAAAGACACAACATAGCAACAATTTTAATACAGTCAACGTGGATACATACCTCAAAGTACAGGTAAGATACAGTAAACCTTTGAAAGCTAAATTATGACTACCATAACCATAGCAAGTGTTAATGCTGTAAGTAAATAAAGTCAAGTTTTATTAAGGAATGTTTAGGATCATGTAAAGGAGTGCTAAGGATCGTAAAAAATTGGTCAGGGAAATCTGAATATGTCACTGGGATCTTCAGGGAAATTCAATGGGTTCAACTTTCACCCCTGGTATAGATGTGTTAACAAGTATTAGATTAGAAATGTCATTTAAAGTAAGAGTTTTGAAACAAATTATTTTTTAAATTTCTTTTTCCTTTTCTAGACAAACAAGGGAATGGAAACTCAACGGGTCAACGAAGCCTCACGACTTCCTCTAAGCCTTTTGTCCAGCAGCATAATAAGAACTCTCAGCCAGGTTTGGCCCTCAGCAATGTCATTCCTGGCTCTTCAGCTTTAGGCACTCCCTTGACCACTGTGTCAGCCTCACAACAAATATGTTCCAATCAGGCTCTTTTCAAATCTTGCAGCCCGTTCAACCTAACCAAGAATGTGGGGGGGAAAGTCACCGTCCAGCCCGTTTCCTTAACTTTTCCCATCAATGTCAGCCAGCAGGGCCTGGCTGCGCTAGCATCCCCAAAACCACAGCAACAGGCGCACACGTTGTTGGTGGCTACTAGCGGTAGTAGTGTGGAGGAGCAAACTAACTCTGCTGTAAGAAAAACAGAGCTCCACCTGCATCCACAGATCTCAAACTCTTCAACCAGCAATGTTATCTCCTAGCATTGATCCAATGTGCTAAAGAAGCATAGTTGTGATGATGTGTTTCTAGCATTCGTTCACGATGTTAGCTTGTTAATTAGATGGTCGGTGACAATTTATTTCTTCTGAATAGGAAATTGTGCATATTGACCTATAAAGAATCTTTTTTCCCGTGATCTGCTCAAATTTCAGCCTGCCTTCTAATTATGAATACAAGTGTCTCCTATCAAATTTACCGTGGATGTGTAATTTCACTCTTCATGCATGTTCCAGTATGAATGATTGTGGGAAGAATTATAGAAGGATGATATAATATATTCATGTCGTCAGGAATTCCTCATGTGGCCAGAACTCTACAACAGAAGTTTTTATAATGTATTATCATACTTTTCTACTTAACCACTTCAGCATTTGGATTCAATTTACCACCTGCTTGAAGAATTTTCTTATTTTTAGCTGGAATGAATATGTAATCAAAGAAAAATTGTTCACTCTCACTGAAATACAGTATATAGGTATAGATGGTTGGATAGTTGATATTTATTATTATTATTTAAAAAATTGTTTTTTGTTTTTTGCATTGCATTGCATTGCATTGCACATATTATAATATTGCCAGTTACCTCATCTGGTTTTATGTATTTAAGTTTAAGGTTAAAAAAGATGATATTCAATGCAGAAAGAATATTCATTTAGAGGTTGAAAGATTTTGATTATAAATTTCAGAAAAGTAGTTTATATTTCAAATAGCAGCTGTGTTAAAACGATCTTTTTTCAAATAAATATTTCCTTCAAATTGTATAATCTAGCTTTAACACTTACTCTGGTACGCGAAATGCTAAATGAATTCCCATGAGTTTAATTTGCAGATATTATTACTGTATCTTACCTAATGCATTTGGTATTATACTAATTAAGAACAGATATGAAAATTGCATTCTTGACTTCTTCTTTTTTAATGATCTTTAATCTTATTTCTTATTTTATTCAAATAAACTACCGTTATTATAGTAATATGCAGTTAAGGGGTCTAAAATCTTTCACTCAATTTCTTCTTCCAACACCATTCCTTTGTATCTTATGTGCAGATAATAAATCTTATATTTTGTTTTACATGGATTTTGTATAATTCATATAGGGTCAAAGGGTTGTGCATTTTTAACAAATTTCTGGTCAGGCTATCCCTTGAAATTATGTCAGATCCTTCCATTGCATAAAATTGTTATTTTGGTCTGTAGTCTATAAGTTTCCCTAAATCTGAAAAAAACAACAACTATGAGTAAACCACTTATGAGACAGATACAAAGCCCAGACTATATCGTAAGGTAACACAATCCATTTCAATCCTGCACAGGTGTGATATGGGGCATACATTTAGATGACTGACCTATTGTAAATACAGTAGATGCATATACATAATATATGCTGTATAATTCTTTCAAACCACAAAATGCCTCACATAGACAAAAAATGGGGCTAGAAGGTCACAAATGTTATTTGACTGATTTTCATGGCGCCACAGACATTGAATATAGCTTTTATTATTTATTTTCACCCATTTTCCTATCTTTTTATGCAAATTTTGTAATCATTGCTGGTTAAAGGTCATTGCAATGGGACTGCAAAAATATTAAAATATTTTGTTCATCAACAGAATTGTTACGTTATCAATGCAAGATCTGTATTGGCAAGTGTATTTGCTCATTCCAACTTTTCAATGCTAGCTCATTAAAATTGAAACTATGCATACAAACATTGTTATGAAATCAGATCTATGAGATCCTTGGTTTATTTCTCATTAGTGAGGGAAATCAGGATCTTTGTTTAACTGATAACAAAAGTACATTATTAATTGGACATACATTTCATGTTGTTTCTAATATGAGATTTTTTGTTAGTTCCAAGGTTTTTAATTGGTCTTAAGATAAAGTGAGAAATAAAGGAAGATATACAAAAAAGATTTTAGAAAGCTGATATACTTAAAAAGCAGAAAGAAGAATTTTTTCCCCAAAATCATTCTTTTTTTTTTTTTGAGTGGAGACAGTATAGCTGTGGAAAGTAAATGTTTTCAAGTAATTCAGAGAAATAAATGTATGAATGATATTTTTCTCAATCTCTTTTACATGATGGAAGCAAAGGATAGTTACTTCCCACTGTATCTTCATTGTCAAAGGCCGCCTACCCTTCACCTCACCTTCCCTTTCTCTCTCTCTCTCTCTCTCTCTCTCTCTCTCTCTCTCTCTCTCTCTCTCTC
>JASKDV010211339.1:0-10303 GCA_032466395.1 Aegires albopunctatus
GAGAGAGAGAGAGAGAGAGAGAGAGAGAGAGAGAGAGAGAGAGAGAGAGAGAGAGAGAGAGAGAGAGAGTAATAAATACTTGGTTGTGTTTGTGGGTGTATAGACAAAACGGTGTTTTATGGGGTATACCAGAATTACTAAACTTGAATGTATTTATAACATTCATAATTCTTTTTTTTTTTTTTTTTTTGGTGTGGAACGATCATTGCCTCTGAACCCATATTAAACAAAGTAGGGTATTTCACTATTCAGAGAAAAGAGGTTCTGTTTGTCTTGATAAAATAGCACGTCAGAGTTGCACTCCATGTGAAAAAGTGATGGTAGTATAGGTGTCATTACAGATACTAGAGGCAACAATTTCTTTGCATATCAAAATATCATCCATTAAATTTATCACCCTGTCTAACGTGTCGTCGAAAATATTGATGTATTGGTTCCTGTCTATTTCAGCGGATGTGCTTTCTTTGTTTTGCGAAAGGCGAGTTTTCTCTAGAAGGGTTTTATCCTGAGCACCTGACCCTTCTTGGCTATCCTGAAAATGTCCGAGCTTTTTGGGGTACAAAAAAGACCCTGACCGTATCAGTGGTCTAAGATGCGACAACATTTCTTCATCTTCATTGCATTCAGGACACAGACACAGGCTCTGATGGTTAAATTCCAGGTTTAATGCAGAGGAAGAACTTCGGAAAGCTGATGTACTGTGACAGTTATTGGAGTCAATTCTGATGGCCTGGGATTTACGATTGTTTTCATTTCTACCCAAGCTGTATTTGGACGATTTTGTGAGCTCTTTCTTGAGAGGTTGAGTTGTCTTGTTACCTGTGGAAGGTCTCTTATCTTTCTTGGTAGATGGATGTTGAGCTTGATAAGACATTTTAATGTCGTGGGCCAAGCCATGTTTTGGCAATCCTGTGCGTTTTTTCATGACATATCGAGGTGCCTTGTTACCTGTACAAGATCTCTCATCATTCTTGGTAGATAGATGTTGAGCTTGATTAGAATCGTTTATATCGAGCGATCTGTTAGATTTCAAAAGTTTCATATTTTTATGTCGTGTTCTGAAAATGGATACAGATGTTTCCTCAATATTTTGTTGACTTCCTTCATTGTCCCAAGTCAACTGCAGAGATTTAAGCGCAGAATTATTTCTATATGATATTGGTATATTATCGGAGAGCTCAATCTTACTTTGTTTCGCATTTTTATTGGAATTGAGTTTTTTGTCTTTACCCAATTTACCCTGCTTGTTGTTTGTTGTTATTTGAGGACTCGCGGCTCTTTCTAATAGATTATTATTTAGCTTCCACATGAATTTTTCCTCATATTCAGAGCGAATGGCCACCCTTCTTTCCATTTGTTCTTGTTCCTCACAGTAATGCTTCCATGAATCTTTGACAACTGGTCGTAATGGCATTGGCCTGGTTCTCTTGTTAAATCCCAGTATCTCATTTTTTCGTTGTAAGTTCTCTTTCGCAGCTACCAAACATTTGAAACGTGTACTTACATCAAATGGCAACTTGGAATTGACAGCAGAGAGTGCACGTTTTGCCATTCTACGTCTTTTCATCAGATTCTTTTGGTTCGCCTGATACAAACGTGTTTTGGCAGATAAACCATACTCTTGTACAGGGAGATAAAGTCCAGCAATGCATAGCTGGTCATCCGGAAGCATCAATCTTTCCCCTTTAATTACAACATTGGCAGATGATCTCCGACTTAGTGTGTCCTCTGACTTTGCACTCACCTTTGATTGCACAGAGGTTAAAATCTTTTCGCTTTCTTGCTCCATGACATTGGTCTCAGTGTCTGGCAAGGTAAGAAAAGCGCTGTCTTTAACTGTAAGACTCCGTGACGACGACTTTACCGTCATACCACTAGATCTACCAGATTCAAAAAGATCCAATGATGGCTTGCTCTCTGCCTTAGGCGCAACACGAGAATCTTCAAATAAAAACGGAGTTTCTGAAATATCTTCGACATCACCATCTTGTAAACCTTTTGGTGCCATGTCCTTTTCTTTGATATGTTCGACTTTGTCCTGTTTTGCGCCTTTGCTCTTCAACTGTTCCTGCTTTTGATCGCGTTCTAACCTTCTTTTGCACAGATCCATTTCTTCCTCGAGCTCCCGGATCCTTTTCTGAGAATCAATCACTCCCATATCGTCCAACTTTAATTGATCAAGCCGATAAAGATAATGAGCCCTAGGTGGCTCTGGTATTTGGATTTGTGGCTTTTTACCCTCTCTCCAATTTTTACAGCTTTCCTCTGTATCTGTTCTAGAGAAGTATACAAGTTTGACGTTGAGTTTCTCCGTCTGATTTGTATTCTGAAATTAGAAGAAAAAAAATCATTACATGTAGTTGGTTAACTTTCTGTGTACATCGTGGGTCTGTAATATCCAGACGTTGTAGTTTTTGTTATTCATAATGACTTTGCAAAATTAGAATAATGAGAGCGACTTTGTAAAGAGGTTAGCATCCTCGGCATGTAATGCATGGCCGTGAGTTCGGTTCCTGCCAGCGTTGGTCTGACGTTGAGTCCTGGGGAAAGACACTTCACTCATGTGTTCATCACAACATTAAAATTATGTAAATGAGGTATCTGATATAGGCAACGGAATGATGTGTCCGTCTGTTAGGAGTAAAGAATTGTTAATAAACTGTTCTGCTGTATATAGTCTCCATGCAGTTGAGAAAGTACTCGTGTGACGTGGCTCGTCAGATGGATAACTGATATAAAGCCAGTGTCCGCATAGTCCGGATATACGAAGTATAATCTCATCTTTGTCTCTCAAAAAAAGCCATGGGTTTGGTTTTGGTCACTAAATCACAGATTGACCACTACAACGTCATTTTACCTCCTATTTTTACATTCATAGCCTGCCTGACCCTGAGTTTGTAAAGAAAATATTTTTTTAAAATATAATCCGATGTTTACACCCTTCTTACTTCAAGACACAGCTTCTGCTTCTTGTATTTGTTTAGGTAACATAGCTGACGATGCATCAACAATGTGAAATTATCCGAATCTCTATAACATGTAGCTTTGCAATGCCTGGATCTCACATGTTACACTAGGTAAAAATCAGACGATAAGATAATAGTTGGAAAAAAAGCTTAAATACTAGAATGTAAAGTTATAGTTATAGTCTAGGACCTCACAGTAACAGAGGACCAAAGAGAGGTAAATAAAGTTGAGGTGCCCCTTACAAAACGCCTATTACTTCCCCTGATCGACAGCAATACAGAACAATCATGAGAAAGATTGGCAGCTGGGTTAGGCACGCAAATTGTCACAATATCGGATGAAGTCTGTCATGCACTCCTTCACACCTTATTCAAGTGAGATAAACAGAACCAAGTGTCCTTCCGATCATTATTGACAACGATATAAGATTATATCGAGAAAATAAGCACTATCACCCAGCCAACGAATGTCGGTAAATGGATGTTGCAAAGAGTCCAAACAGCCTTTCCGGCGCAAAAAAACGGACTGTCACTGGAACGGTGACGTACTGGGTGGCAATATGTTTCACCCACCCCATGACCGTTCCAGCGCCTTCGGACTACTTGAGAACATTGTTGCCGAGATCTTGACGATTTTGTTTTGTTTAAAAAGAAACGTTTTAACAGGCAGAGATATTGGGTTCATAGAATCCATCAGCAGAGAGAAACATACGGGGAGTTCTACCACTTGTAGATGAAGTGCTCAATGATGAAGAGAAGTGCATAATATCTTACATTCGAATGAGACCAAACACTTTCCAATTGCTGCTAGATTTGATAGGATCTTACATCACAATGAGGGAAACAAATTTTCGAAAACCTATCCCAGCAAAACCTTAGGCTAGTAACGCAGGTTACGTAACATTTAAGTTTAGACTTACGATTCGTAACTTAGACATAGGCTCTACGCAATGCGTTGAAAAGATGCGATTCAACTATTATGCTTACGGCCGTAAAACTGTTGGAATAGTCATCGTCACTTTTATCATACAGTACCGAATCTGTCTTTTTCTTACAGCCTCAATCAAAGCTTCGATATCCATAATCTAGTAGAGAGCGAAACGGTTCTATGTTGGCCAAATCTTAGTGCAGCAATAAAATGAAAACTTCAGTGAAACGACGGGTGTGTAACTGGTGAAGCACGGTCGCAGCACGCATTCGCTTTGGGTCTAAAACGATGTCACTCCAGTCGGCGTAAAGCAATTTATATTGAGTATTAATTTAGACCCATGGAAAAAAACAAAAAACGACCATGTCCTGGCGTTTGGACTCTTAGGCGGCATGTTTAAACCTTTACTAAACTGCGCAAATGCGTTATTAACGCAGAGCTTCTGGAGCCAAAATGTAGGCAGAAAAAGCATGTTATAGTTTATCTGAATATCCATGAAACTTAATTTATTTAATCAGGAAGCTGGAAATGTTTGCCGCATATTGCAATGCGCTAAACCACCGTTTAAAAGTGTTAATTACTTGCCCATCGACGCCCCTCAATAATGTTTGTTACAGTACTACATGTACATTAAGGGATTCATTCAAGTTTGTGAAATTAAACTGTTTATTAAGAAAGATCGGAAATGGTAATCCAGTATTGAATTAGAATTATACGTTGTGTAAGATATTGTACAAAAACTATATAACTTCTAGGTAGGCTTATCCACGTCGTATATATGGTTTGCATCTAAAAAAATAACTTAAACAATGATTCCCACCTCTAAATCCATAATTTCTTCCCGTGTTCCAGTGCAATCAACTCTCCTACTCTTATCTCCACTTTCCGAAATTTCGTTGTTGAGAAACGCTTGTGCTGAAGTTCCACGAATGCGACCAGTCTTTTCCAGTTTTGATAGAATGCATAACAACAGTTGCAGTAATCCGCCACCTATAACTCGTAATCTGGTATAAGTATTATTGTGCCATTCGGGGCTTGAGAAAAACTTGAAAAATTCATCTGTGATATAAATCAAATACGTATAAAGAAGTAATATGATAGTGATAGTGAATAATATAACTTACGGCAATTCGTAATTAAAACAAACAATTATCGATTTAGTCAGCATTAATGCGTTACATTAAACCATAAGCAATGTGAATTTACACTGCCAGAACGACTTTACTAAAAAATAATTATACCTCTAACTCCCTCCTCATCCTCAAACCTTCATCCAACCTTATCCCCACTCATTCTCCCTCCCCACCCCTCTCTCTCTCTCTCTCTCTCTCTCTCTCTCTCTCTCTCGTTCTCTCTCTCTCTCCTATAATAGAACTGATCGCATACTACTTACTTACTGAGTGTGAAAGCAATGATACGGACTTCGTTATTCAAATTTGACGGTGCCAAATCTTCTACTATAACAGGCGACTTATAGTCTCTAGCAGTTGTATCAGCAAGGATATGGCAGCCATTCGGTGAAGATAAGCTGCTGCCATTTTTGTTGATTAGTCCGGCTCTAGTTTTGAAAATACTCTGGTCATTGCTTCCCTTAGTATCCGAGATGGTGATAGGTATCTAAAACCAAACATACTGTTAGTTAAGTACTAATTACATAATTTGAATTGATTAATTATCTTAGTTTGTCGCTTCTTACATACTGGTATAACTTCATTTGCATTATAAAGAAAGAAACGAAGGAAGAATAATGGCGATGATTTAGCTAACGATGGAAGAATAATGATGATGATTTAGCTCTGATTCAGAAGACAAAATAATACATAATTATCAAGAAACGATGGAAGAATAATGGTGATGATTTAGCTCTGATTCAGAAGACAAAATAATACATAATTATCAAGAAACGATGGAAGAATAATGATGATGATTTAGCTCTGATTCAGAAGACAAAACAATACATAATTATCAAGAAACGATGGAAGAATAATGGGGATGATTTAGCTCTGATTCAGAAGACAAAATAATACATTATTATCGCATTGCTTTAAAATCTGGGCTAGAATAAAATTCAATGTGTAAATAATTCGTTCTAATACTTGCGCTAATGAGAGTCACTTTCCTCTCGCAAGAAAAAACAGTAAGTAAAGGAAATTAGATAGACTTGAATTCATTATATTTGGATCTATTCAGGGAAAAAAGACCGGAATATCTCAGAAGTCAGCGGCAGTAGAGGGTCGCATGTTTGCGATAGAGGCATAATAACTAATCTTGTCAAGGAAAAATCAGGAGTGTTGAAGAAGGGCTTAACCCTGCGTCACCCTGGTACTACTGGTAGCAGTTTAATGGCTTATCCACTTGACCATCTACTCATTTATCTATTTATAGAGCAGACCTACTGTGAAAAAAATGTTTGTATTCAATATCATGCTGTCGTTAGTCGGCCTCCCTCGTTGGGAAAATTCATCTTTGATGAATTTGTGGAATAATTAATTGTAATAATAATAGAAATGGAAGTAAATGAAATTAATTGGTTTATCAAAGCCGATGACCCTTTTCATATTACGTTATTGAAAAACCGATTTGATCAAATTAATATTATTCCAGCATTAAATAGGAACCAAAAGTATAGAATACACTCCGGGGTATAATCCTAGGACAGAATATCCTCGGGTATATTCTGCGCTGGTACCTGGTAAAGGTGTTGTGATAATTATGTCCAAATCATATCACTCACTGCATGATGAATTTTCAATGTTACCTTAACGTTTGGAAAGTTTCTGGTGTGGCTGTATAACACAGCTTTTTTGTTCAGGCCATGGTGGAGACAACCTTTGCTATAACTTTTGTCCCAGGCAAGTGCTGACGTCACGGACCATTTGTGGCATTCGTTGGATATCACGGAACTTTGAATTGACGGTATGGAGGAATCATCATCTGTAATATTTCACCGTGGTAAAGTAAAGTAGCATTCGTTATTATAATGTATCGTTCATATCCTCAATGTAACCAATTCCATGGCGTTTCCCAAGACTACTTAACGCACCCCCTGCTTGGAAAATTGAGAGTGTTCGACCAAAATTGACTAGAACAAATGACAACGTAAGCAATGTTTAAGAACGTGTGCAGTCACATGAGGACAATCCGGCACCCATAAATCAGCACACAAAATTGGGACTCCTTAGCGGAAAAAGTTCACAGAAATCGGATCACCCCTTTTACAAAAAATGGGCAAAAAGAAAAGATAAAACAGTACTAGCAAAAGATCGCCCTTGAAGAGGTACGATTTGCTATATTATCATCATGGAAGACAAAACTACGTAGTGTTATTATTGCTCGAAACAGTTACTCTACACAGATCACCTGAAGAATTAGACTGTAAGTACGACTGCCATTTTGCATATGGTCTGATATTTCATTTTCTGACCGACCCTGTAAAGTGGGTAATTTTAAGACTATTCAATTCATTGCCATAAAATTTGGCGAATAAACGCACTGAAGTGTGTGGAATTTCATTTATGTATAATTCATGGTTTTATAGTTTATATAAGTCTAAAGTCTTGTGCGTTGTTTTAATTTTGGCCCACCCGATATTATCTTATAAAAGAGGATGGTTGCGACATAGGGTACACATGTCATCGATCTCCTCCGAAACCACTGGGCTGCTTTGGGATTTTCAGATATTGAACTGTCATTGTATCTCCCAAATCTGGTCGGATAAAATCTTAATATTAATTAAGATGTGACAAATGACATCTTTGATGACATTTAGTGCTTCTGACCGTTTTACGACAGGTCACATGTTCCGATTTACTACATAATTCCTCTTGAATATACCGACTACTGAGCTTTCAGTTGCTGGATTAGAAATGAGATCTAAAATAGAGAAAAACATAGTG
This sequence comes from Aegires albopunctatus, assembly GCA_032466395.1. NCBI lineage: Eukaryota > Metazoa > Mollusca > Gastropoda > Nudibranchia > Aegiretidae > Aegires > Aegires albopunctatus. The sequence continues at coordinate 7,791 of JASKDV010211339.1, forward strand.
GGGATACTTTGACTACATCCATATCTATTGATCTCTTTGTCTAGATCATAGACAGTATACAAAGTCTATGGTCAACCTTGAAACATTAGATCTAAAATCAATACATAGAAACTGAATCTGTCCATCCAAATTCTAGTGAGATCTAATCTAGATCAATCTAGACCTATCCCTCTATCCAGACGCTAATTTGTTTGATAGGATAATGTATAGATCTAATATTATATTTAGAGACAGTTTCATTCTTAAAATTAAGCGAATTTCAATCCTGACCTAAAACTAGATCATTGGAAACCGAGGATTTCTTCCAAACTCGAAAAAAAAGTCTAAGATCTTGCCTGTCGGATCTATCATCAAAAGGCCTCTCTATTTTGACTAAGCGAAACACAGCTTAGCCGCAGGCCTGGTGATCCAATTGATATGATTGTGCGTTCTATTATCTTTGTGGCTACCATACGGCGAGTTTTGGGTTCAAAGCCCATCCCATTAAATTTTGTTGTTCAGTTTCACTTTTTTATAGTGACTTTACTTTTTGTTTCCTTTTTATTGTGATCAGCTGTTTTAACTTTTATTTTCTGTAACTTTATTAATTATCTTTTATTTAGTGTGGATGGGTGTGTGTGGCTTCCCTGTCGACCCAGCAGTGAATGGGTAGCTAGATCTATTTAGATCCGGCGAAAGTAGAGTCGGCATTGAAAGCAATATGGCAAAACTACCATGCGAATCCGTATGCCTATAAAATAGATATATAACTCTCCGTTCAATAATTTCTCTTATTCTAGATCTAGATTTTAATCAAGCATTAAGCAATAGCGGAGCGGACAGCAATATCTTATTCTTAGTACTATTCATCTGAAGTATGGATTGTTTGCCTCATCACTTATCATTATCATTGGTAATTACTAATGCTCCCACGTATTCTCTTTCCCCGAGCGAAGCCGGGTACCCGGCTAGTAATAATATATTTTAGAAGACTCACATTATTAACACCAACCCGAATCTTTAATCAGTGTCATGGTATATTTTGTTAGTATTATATTTACAATTATTGTTAAACTTCACAGCATTTAAAAAACAAGAAAAAGGATAATATAAGTGTTTTCCTAGGTTACAATGACACATAAATTAAAATTTCCAATACACACATACATACACACATATTCGAACTGCTATTGTTATTACTAAGATTAAAGATTGCAAGCTTGTGCAATAGGTTGTTTCCCCAACTTATAGCAAAAACGTTGATGCATTTTAAAAGATAAATTTCAATTAATTACATTAAACATGTAGATCTAGATCTACTCCACGCAATGCTGCATATATTATCATTATATTATAGGCGTACAGAGATGTAGATCTACTTAATATGACGGAGTTTGTCAATTTTTTTTAAAGAGAGATGCAGGAGACTTAGATCTACATGAGAAGATTATTGGGCTATATCAATAATGATGATATTAAGCAGAGGGTATAATTTATCTTATCGAGATAACATCACGACTTACCTGCTTCCACTTCATTTTCCTGCTTATTCTTTTCTGGCATAACACTTTTCTATTATTTTAGGTAAAATATAGACACACAAATTGGGTAGTTTATTATTTTAGGCTATTTCTTTGGATTTGCGACTGAAAATAATCGAAGCTGAAGAAGCCATGGGGAGTTACGGTATTTTATTTCGTGAGTCTAAAATGTAGGTACTAGGTCTGCTATTCATTTCAACATCCATTTAAAAATCCTGGATGTTCTTGTTCCAGATTTTAGATCTGGGATTTACACAAAATCAACAAAATGAACTTATATCGATGAATTCCGTTCTAGATCTTGGGAAAAATAAGCATGTTTTAGGCTTTCTCCCAACTTCCGTTCTAGATCTAGAACAATATTTTAGACTTTCTCTTAATTTCCGTTCTCGATGTAGGAAAAGTTGTATGTATTCTCCCAGCAATATCGCCATATTATGTCAAACAAAGCATAATAATACATTGTACAATGTAATGCGTTTATTTTTCCAAAGTTATTGATCAGACTTGTTTAAACCGTAAAGCGCTTGAGAGCATGATTGCGGGTATGTTTTAAGCTCTCATTTCCAAGTTATGCCAAAAATCTAGGTAAAATAAAGTACAGTATCGTGAAACAAAGATAATGATTCCCAACAATATTGGACAAGACAATATAAGTGTAACGTTTCGGGTATAACCCTTCGTCAGACAATGAAACACAAGACGTAATAAACAATAAATATTACAAAATCTACATGTATAATGTGAAAGGGAAGGGGGAGGGACAGAAATTAAGATATGAAGACCGGAAGGTAATGAAGTGATGAGGGGGAAAAAAAAAAAATAAAAAAAAAAATAATAATAATTTTTAGTTAAGGAATATGAGGAGAAAAAAGAAATGAAACCGTAGAAAAAATAATAGCTAAAAGAGACTTAACTTAGGTGATCCCAGCGGAGAAACAATAGTTATGATCCATAACGAATATTATGCTTTCACCACCTAAAGACTAGTTT
>JASKDV010211350.1:0-19447 GCA_032466395.1 Aegires albopunctatus
GAGAGAGAGAGAGAGAGAGAGAGAGAGAGAGAGAGAGAGAGAGAGAGAGAGAGAGAGAGATTGTTGACACACTAAGAGATAAACTGTGTAGTACTGGGTGGTACTGGGAGCAGTCAATATTGTTCAAGTTGAAAAGTAGGGAATCACTTTGGCAATTATGAACCTTGTTCTCTAAACTTTTCAAATTGCTTTTAAATCTTGAATTTGAATGAAGGAGAAGATCTGATCTTTGCATGAAAGCCATGTGGAATGAAGGACAACATGTGAATGTGACTGATGCCAGGGCAGAAGAAAAAAAGACCCTACAAACCTTCCCTCCATTCCAAAAGAGTGTTTCCAGTTGGTGCTGCAGCTACGAATAGGGTGTAGCTAGTCTGTCACTATTTGTAGCACTGCTCTACGAATAGACACTAGGATTCTCTAATTATACATTTGTTAACCTGTAATATCAATAAAACCAAAACATTATTAATATCATAAGGATTTTTTTTTTTTTACTGACCTTTAACCTTTTCAGTTTGAGCCATTTTAATTGCACCGTAGTGAGCGAGCTTTTTTTTCTCTTCAAACATGTTCTTTTGAAGATCCAACTCTTCACACAGGTTCTCAAGGTAGTCTAATGATTTCTCCACAACTGCAAAGTCTTGGTGAAGTGCACCTTTTACAAAAATAAAGAATTTTTATTTCACTTGACCCTTTTTTTTTCACTTTCATTTTTTTTTCTATTTTTAAATTTCATGTATATTTTCATACAAAAAAATAAGTACATGTCTTTGTAAATCTTCCAAAATAGATGACTTTTTGGACATATTTTAAGGCCTGACAATAACGTACCAAGCGACAAAGCAATGACAAATTACTTTAGCGAGCAAATGGAAAAAAAACTTTGGTAGACCAAGAACAACAATTGTTACAACTCTAAAAAAAGAGACCTCAAAAGGGTAGAAGAACAACTTAACACAATAAACAACCTGGAAGAGCTATGTGAAGGGTACAAAACAGGCAAGACTGGAAACACTAACAGCAGCAATATACCAAGCAGCCCAGGCAGAAAAGTCAGATGACTTCTCAGCGGACGGGCCATAAGGAAAGAAAGAAGAGATGTTGTATGAATGTATGTACTATGTATGTACATACTTATTTATGTATGTTCATAAGTATGTTGTATGTCTGTATGCATGTATGTATGTATGCACCGTTATGCGCAAACAAATTCCATTTATCTCTATCTTGGTCTATCTTTTCAAGCTTGCTCCATGTGAGCCCCATCTCTTTGATATTTCTTTCAATACATCTTTTCCATGTCTCCCTTGGCCTACCCCTGCCTGGTGCCTAGTGATATTGTTACTTCTGTTTCCTCTGCGTACGTCTTATCCATTGCAACCTTCTGAGCCCAATTTCTTCTTCTATTAGTTTCTGTCCTGTTCTTTTCAGAAGGTCCTCATTTCTGACTTGTCTTGCCATTTGATTTTCAAGATACTTCTGATGCACTTGTTGATGAAGGTTTGGGCTTCCTTCAATATCATTTTTGTGGTCTTCCACATTTCATAGCCATAGAGAAGAACTGACTTAACGTTTGAGTTAAAAAGCCGATCTTTATATGTAGTGAGACCTTAAAGCTTTCCAAACTTTTACATCTGGTTGCAGGCCGTTCTTGCTTTGGCAGATCTTGCTTTGACATCAGATTCTGTGCCTCCTTATTTGTCAATGATACTTCCTAAGCATGTAAATGAGTTTACTTCTTCTAGGGACATATCTTTAAAAAAAAAACTATGTATGCATATGGCATGTATGTAAATTATGTATGCCTGTAGGCATGTACATATTTATTTCGGTATAGATTGACTCATGTAGACACTGTCATGTAAATAAGATAATTTGCCCATACAGGATCAATAAAGTTTATCTCACCTGATTTATTCTCATCATATCAAAATGATTGATCTAAGAATTATTGACCTATAATAAAGACATATAGGTGTATAGGTATGTTTTTATATTCTCTATATTCTCATCTGAAAATGGTCAATCAATAATAAGAAAGAACGAAAGGGTTAGGCATACTCAGGTCAGGATTTCATGTAAACTCATGTCAATGAAAGCTTTGAGAAAAACTCAATAGAAACTCACATTTCACATTTCAGTACTCCTAAACAGATTGATAAAATCGAACTTGGCTAAAATTTTATGTGATCAAATTGAATTTTTGAATCGAATTCCTTTTGATTTTCTATGGATAAAGCTTACTTATTTTGTGTGGAAAAATTCTTGTATCATTGGCTGAAGAACATAGATGTGTAGCATGGGGTCGGAAGATGCCAACAATGGGAAAATTACAGTTAAGAACGATTTAACTGTAACACAAAGACAGATGCCAGCCCAGATGTAAAAATGCATCTCACACAGGTACATGTGACACAATTTAAATGGTATTCATACCCCACTCCTGCATCTAGTAAGACCTTGTAGAAGTAGTGTAAACACACACCAGCAGGTTAAGGGTTAAGATGCGATACAGAATTGTCAGCATAATAAATGATTGTGAGAGATACTCAAAACGTTTTTAAATTGGAACAAGGGTGAGTAATGAATCAATTTCCTAGATAGGCCTGTATTTTGAATATCACATTGATTATTGATAATATTTATTAATAATAATGAACAATTATAACATACACTTTGAAATATCAAATCAGGAACATCTAAAAATCATGGAGATTATTATAACAAAATAAATCCTATCTCAAGTTGATTTCAAAGTAAGGAAATAGTTACCAATTAGTGCCTTCATCTCTTTCAGTGATGATATGGAGTTCGGAATAAGCTTGACCTCTTCTTCCAGATCTGTCATGACCTTTGCTTTTGTGTCCCAGGATGAGAGTAGAGGATCAAGTTCAGCAGCCACTTTCTGATGTTTTAGAAATATACCATCATTTCTTTATGTTAAAATTAGTATCGCTTTTGTCTATAATAGATAATCCGAAATTTTAATTAAAGAATAAACAATATAAAAAAAGCTTTTAAAATCATAAATTCTTTCATAAAAATAATACTATTCACTATTCTTGCCGGCTGCTGATATAAAATTTCAAAAATATTTACACCAACTTATTGTAGTCATTCCTCACTTTGAAGTGTCGATACCAACGGAAGTTGAAGTAAACTCAGTCTAGATTGTACTACAATAATAATAAAATAATTACCCCATCAACTAACTTTGAAAAGGATATCTTTTAAGTGATAATAATGATATAGATAATAATTGTTGTGATACTCGATAGTTATCGAACATTCAATTTAAAATATTGCGGAAAGTTTTGACTCTAGTGTGTTTGTGCCTTTAAATGTAATATTCTCATTTCTCATGACGTCGAGTGAGATGAGTTTGATTTTTAATCACCCATACGCGAATCGTTTCTTTTAGTGTGTTAGATAGGCAGTCGATTCGCAATCTTTGAAGAGTAACGATCTTTAGCCTTTTTTTTAGATCGTCTTTCTAATATCAACTCCTTGTAGGTTCAGAATTAACTTCTTCCTCGAGAATCAAGAATGTTGTATTAGAAAGGACTCTAAATTCATATTCCTGTTATTCAAGACGACTCAAGCTATATTATTAATATCGTATTTATAAGGGCATTACTTCAATAGAAGGAGATTCCTCAATTTATTTATATAATATTTATTGTAATTGAATATTGTTCTGTGGGCTGTCCTACCCAGAAAGGATTGAATTTTATTAATAAATGTGTGAACTGTGATACACTCTTGTGATTGATACCACTGATTTACATCGTGCTTGTCACCTCTCGTCTACCACCGAGCTATATTCTACAATAATTATAAGAAATATTGTTGCTAATATCTATTCTTTGCTCTCTGGCCACATGAAATGGTGTCAGAAAACAAAGTTAAGCTTGATAAAAGGCAAATTTTGACTGATTTTGCTGGTTATTGGATGTAAATGATAATTTGCTGATGATAGTTTGCTGTGCTATCATTCTGTCAAATTGTCTTTCAAAGATATTTAAGTATTACCCACAATCTATTTTTTTTTCAGGGTGTTTCAAAGACTGTGGATGTGGCTGATTTAGAGGTCATTCGTAAATCTGTGAGACCAATCCAAAACCAAGAAGAACACGAGTCCAGGCGTTTATGGGAGCATGTCACCAAAGCACTTAAACTCAATGACATTGAAACTGCTACTGAACATAAAAAATTGGTAAGTTGTATAAGTTGTATTTGTTTTATATTTTTGCAATGCAGCTGCTTGCATTTAGATATTAAACTTTAACTGAATAAATCAAATACTTAGTTGGGCTATGCTTGAACCAAGGGGGAGCCTTCCACTTTTGCCTTTATGCACTGTGTTTACAATACCTTTACTTTCAAAGCGATGTTTTATTTTATTAATCTATAAATTCTTTGGACAATGTCTTAACATAACATTAGATTTAACAAAATGGATGAATGTGATTCATACCAAGCTTTGATCATGAAAATCTTTTCTTTTTGGGTGAATACCATCTAGAATAATAGAATGATTAATCTAGATCTTCCAAAACACAACAAGAGCATCAATAAAGAGATAATTTGAGGAAAGCTAAGGCAAAAAAAAAAGATCATTAAAATGTCAACAATGGAATACCGGAAAATTTGCTCTACGCGATAGAAACTAAAAAACTTGTCACTGTATAGAAACAATGACCGCTTAAGAATGAATGACGTCATTACATTTATTTTTCTTTCAACATAAACTTCACTCTTTTATGCTTCGTTCATGGAAAGGTTATTTAGCTAGCTTGCATATTAAATGATTGACAACGTTTTAAAATCTAACACCTTTTTTGGGGGACATTAGGTATTACACTTACTGTCACTGCAAATATTATCATTTACGCAATCAACTCATCTATCTGTCTATCTATCTATTTATCTTCTATCTTTCTGTCTTTTTATTTTTCTTTCTCTTTACCTTTCTCTCTATCTTCAGACCTTTTTAGCTATATTTATAAATCTATCTATTTGCTTATCTAAATATCTATATATATCTCTCCATCTGTCTATTTGTTTACTTATCTGTCAAGTCATCTATGATCTTTCTTATTATCTATATATCTGTTCTTTTATTGGTCCATCTCTCCATCTCTCCATCTATCAATTTATATAAGTTAACTTTCTATATATCTATCTGTCTGTGTACTTATCCACCCATCAAATTATCTATTACTATAACTATTCATCTTCTTTTCTTGTACGAAGAAAAAGCACGACAGTCTGGTTAAGATTTGACAGTCTTTCTCGTCCAATTCTCTGCCATTCTGCCATTTTACTTGTGACATACTGCCTTACATTTTGTCCTGCTGCATGACAATCAAGGATCTATTGATTTATAGCTCTGTCTTAGACAAGGTTTTAATGCTCTTTGGGTTTTTTGTTCTTTCAAAATCCTTATTTTAATTTGACTGTTATTACAATGCCAAATGATTCAAGTTTGACCATTTAAATTTTTATTTCAGTTGGAGGAAGTCCAAAGAGAAGGGGAAAGGCATCGGAAATCAAATAACATTGAATATATAGGAAAGGTATTTGGGAATTTAAATAAGAATTTTGCCAAGTCATTTATCACAATACATTTTTACATATCATTTTCATTACAAGACTAGGTAAGGACATATTTTACAACCACTACTACTATTACTACCAGTAATAGATTATGACTTGTAAATAACACTCATATAGCACCTGTATGTGAGCAGTAAAATTCAGGGAAAAAAAAAAAAAAGAAAAAAAAAATCAAAGCAGAATTTAAAGGAAAGCAGGTTTTAAAAAAAATGCTTTTTTTAGGGTTAATATGATTCTTGATTTATCCTGCTCTTTATGAGTTGGTTTAAAAAAAATTAAAGATTATCATCTCTTTATACGTTTGTTACAAGTGATTTCATTGACGCTTTTACTCCATCAAGCTTATATCATTTCTGCCATTATTTTCAGTATTTCAAAAAGATTGATGAAAATTGGATACACAAGAAATTACCTGACAACTTTGATGAAGATGCAAAGAAATAGGGACACCACTTACCGATACTAGTTTGTTACCATGAGCTGTTCACTGACAAAAAGATTGGTCACAATGCTGTTGTTGTTTTCCTCTCCCAAAGTAGTTTAAGTAATTTGCCTATCTGTTATATGTTATTTGTCAAGGTATGAGATTTTTATGTCCCTGCTGAACCCGTTATTAGAATTGCTATTCTTTTTACATTTGGAATAAGAGACATTGGGTTGTATTGAAAGGCAGCATATTGATTCATATGATGTGGACTTTATAAATGTGCTTCACTTACTCTAGTTTAACACTGTCAGCTATGGGACCAAAATGTAAAAGAAGGCTTGATAATTAAAAGTTGACCAAAAACTTTCTCCAAAGACCTTTTATAGCCAGTATGAGGTCTTACCTCATTATTAATGGGGTACGCATTTCCAATGATGAATGTTCCTAACTTTGTGACTCAAAAATTGCTTGAAATATTCATTTGGTTGTATAAGATTTCATAACAATATTTATTTACAATGACGCTATTGATACATTGAATGATATAGTAACTTCCTTAATAATGATGATAACGAAAACATTTCTAATGCACTTTAGAGGGATATATCAATTTTGAAATTTATGAGATTGAACAGTTATAAATTGGTTGTCTTGTTGAGTAGAGTGAGTCTTTCAAGAAAATAAGTTTGCATTGTTCACTATTTTATCGACATAAGATGTTAAAGTAATTTTAAAGAATGCTCTTACTCTCGTGGTTACCCATTTAGTTAGTGTAATGCTGACCAAGAATCGACTGTAGCACTAAGGAAGTGTGCTATCTATTGTTGATGTTTTCAAATTCTAGAGCAAGACCAGCTTTTTGCTTGCTCATTCCATGACAGCTGTTTAAAGTTGCTTTTCTTCTTCTTCCTGATTGCCTATGAGACACTTAAAATGTTCTTACTCTTGTGAGATCCTCATATTCTTATTTTTTAGTACTTGATTTATTATTAGTAAGAGTTCCTATTCTCAACAATTCGATATTATTGTTTTTGCTGCTGAATAGGTAACATGATTATTATTGCCACTAGATTTTGTGAACTAACCCATATATAATAATAACTAGAAGGGTTAGCCCATCTGTCCTTTAAAGGCGATCATTTCACCTTTCCACTTAAAGTAGAATTTAGGCAAATCATGATAGACAATATTTAATAAGTAGCTTCATATGCAATAAGGACAACTATTGTCATAGGTAAAAGAAGTCCCTAAATATTGACAGAAAAAGTGACAATTCAAATAATTTTAATTACTTTTTAAAGATGATTTTAAGCAATGATTTAGCTAGTTTTGTTAACTTTGTTGAGGAATCTTACTGCCAAGGTGATAAATGATAAAAAAGGTTGAACAGTAGTTTTTACAAGGTATTTGGGGATGTGAGAGCATATTTTGTTTTAATAAAAGTAATTTGTCTGAATTAATCTATCCTTTTGTAGTCAGTAATTAATTGTAAGGATAAGTTATAATAGAGTAATAAATTGATATTTAAAATAATGTCTCATTGACTTTTTCCTCTTGACATTACTATATTTTCTTTAGCATCCCAAACTCTCTATTTTATATAGTTTAATGGACAACCAATGATATTTTTTGTAAAATAAATCTAAAATCAAATTATCATGAATGGAAGACAATAAATAATGAAGCAATTCCTCATGCTGAATTGCTAATTTTAAACAAAGGTCGAATTATAAATAGATATCTCTCTATCTGTTGGCCGATCGTTTCTGATTTAATTTCTTTGTCAATTAAGGAGAAACACTTTTATTATTTCACAATCCTATTTTGTTTTCAATGCTTCAATTTGTTCTATAAATGATTGAGTATAGTTATTTGCTATACTGATCCAACAATTTTGGTTAAGAATTAAGAAAGGAAGTAAAATATTTCACACCTTTCCTTTGCGTGTCATTTCTTTTTTCAGTCTATTTAAAGATAAACTTCTCTTTCAAACTATGAAAAAGATGGTATTGTTTTTTGGGTTGTTGTTTTTTTTGCCATTAAAAAATAAATAGAATCAAAGATAGACTGCTGGCACAATGATCGTGTTTGAAATAAGAAACATAATTTTAATTTTCGGTTATTTTATTTTAGGAATAATCAAGGGAGCACCTTAACATAATAACCATTATTCTGTCTTTTCTTTTTACATTTTGTTATTTTCTTTTTGTTTTCTAACTTTTTAAACCATTTCCCTTGTTTATCCAATGAAATTTTAACTTCCAATGGGAAATTGTACTGTAAATGTGCAAAGATTTAGTGGAATTGATTACTTACTAGATTTGAGATATAATCATTTTTATAATAAGAGTTTGGCAATTTTTTTCCCCTAACTAATATGCATTGACAGTATTTTAGTCAGTGGAAAAACAGATTTGAAAAATTCTATGTGTGATACATTTAATACAGTACCCTGAAAAAAAGTAAATATGTAGCCATCATGGAATGATTGAGTTTTAATGATGTTACAAGGATAGAAATTATTGAAATAATCAATTGTAAAAAGACAGAACAGAACTATGTAATGTTTTAATTATTTTAATGGGAGTATTACACAGATGTGTTATGTCTATGTCATTTTACAGTTGAGATGTTTCAATAATTTTTGTATTCATTTTACCAAGAGGAGAAGAATGTTTATATCTGTTTCTTCATTACGATCTATTTTCTTCATGATGGACAGAAAACTTGCTTAGCTTTGTCCCATAAATATTGGATGATGTAAGAAAAACCTTTACTCCCATTTTTCTGAATATCTCGTAAAATAATTTTTCAAAATATATATATGAAAATGTTTGTACAAAAACTACTACTGGTGTGAAAAGTTTCATTAGTTTTTGTGGAGCAATTTTCATAGAACTTGGTGAATTTATTTAAAAATTGTTATTAGAAAGAGTGGGTTATATTATTTGTTATATTTTGTGCCACCCAGCCTTCTTAATTAAACATTCAGATATTTTTATGAACAAGGGAGTTATAAAAGTATTAACATTAATTTTGTGAAATAAAAAGTATTAAAGTTGAATGCTGAGCTTTAAGCAAAGTGTAATCTTCCATACTCAATTGTGATATATGACACTGAATTGTTCAAAACTGTCAGTTTGACAGTGAAATGGTGATAAAATATATTGACACAACTCATTCTCACTCATCCATCTATATTTCATACCTTTCTATAATTATGATATGCTAATATTTATAGAAGTACCGGTATATGAAATGATTGTAAATACTTTACTATGAAATACAGTTTTTATATTTAGCAAGTATCTAAATCTTTAGCCAAATTGCTCATCACTAACATTAGGAACAAAATCTCATGAACTACACAAGCCAGCAAACAAACAAACAAATAAAGTCAATGCAACAAAACACACACTTCCTGATAAAGATATGTGCTTTTTTTCGTATTTGATATCATCAACGAACTTTGTCTTTCTATGCAAACCATCACTTTTGTCTCACCTGGTGACATCGATAAAGGATTGATTTTTGACTTATGGTCATTTGTATGTACTCAACCGTCACGTCAATGTCTAATTCTATTGAATTTGCTTTTGTCATTTTATTACTAGTTTTGATTGCTTCAAGCAGATTTTTTAAAATCCATTTTTGTATCTCAGCAATCCCTTCCCCTTGCATTATGTTCAATTTTTGTTTTTGAATGTCCAATTAAATAGACCCTTATTCTTTCTTTCAGTTCCAGATTTTTTTGTACAATCAGATTTGATTAATTGATACTTTGTCATTATGTCATTGATATTATTTTTCTTTAAATCCCAACAGAGCATCCTTTGTATATATTATTATTGCTGTTTAGATTTAGTATCGACTTTTAATTTATTGAAATGGAATGAGAGTGTTTGCTGATTGTATGACTGTATTTATGTACGAGCATAGAAAGTTTTGTCTTAGGCTTATTTACCAATTTTATTGTTCCATGCATAATTTTTGCCTATTTTTTATATAATGATATAATCTCCATAGGATTCTAGGAAAGTTTAACTTTATGTTGATTATTCAATAGTAATTCTACATCATCTTTTAAGTGTATATGCACCGTTGTGAGTTTGTGGCTCATCGTATTTAAAAATTATGTAATAGTGCAGTTTCACATGCAAAAATTTCGGATAATCTTGAGAAAATGAGTCATGGAAAAAGGAAAATTGTTATTGAATTTTGTTATATTGCTAAAAAAGGTTCATATTTGTTTTGATACTTTACAGGCCATTCAATGAAATTTAGGATATATATTATATCCTTTATAATATTATATTAATCATTAACAATCAAGTTTTCACAAAAAAAAAGAAAGAAAGAAAACAAAAGAAATCTGAATACCTGAAAATGACCTATCATTAAAATTTGTAAAAAATGTTTTCAATGTATGAAAATATCCAATAACAATTAATGTTAACTGCTAGACAATTGAATATTAACTTGATATTTGAAAAGGTTTAGACTTACTTTAGAACATTATGGTTGTCTGTTGAAAATTTTCATAGTAAATGGTACAATTTCATATTTATCACAATAGTCTTTTTACAGTACATATCAGACTTGTTTCCTCTCGATTAGAGGTAACATTATTTCAATTGATATCACTATTTATGGTCAGTCTCCCAAAGTTACTCTTATCTTTAGGAGTCATTTTCAGCTTTTATTTTTATCATATTTATATTCTGTAGCTATTTAGATATGGCATTTCATATATAACAAATATTGCTGGAATATTGGTAGTCGACTACAAGAGAAAAATAAACTTTAAAACAAAATTGTTTCAACTTACTTAAATATATTTGTTCACAATGGGATAATTTCCATTGAATTTTTCACTGTATGGGCTCATTTTGTACCAAGGTTTTCCAAGTTATTATAATCAATTTAAATAGACTTGAACACTTGCCTAGTGAAAGGTAAGGGAAAAAAGAAGAAGTGTAGTTTTTCCAAGTATCAGATTTGCATGAATCATTTTGAAGGAAGACTCCTTAATGAGGTAATGAGAAGAATGATCCACGTTTTGGCTATTGAGCAGTTGTGTTATTGTTAATATAGTGTGTTTTTATATGACTGCTGAGTTGTTATTTCTGATCCATCCCATCTTTAAGTTTAGTTTCAGTTTTTTAATTCAGTTTGCGCCATTATAATGACATGAAGCTATTTGAATGTGCAATTTTATGTTGATTGTGGATGTCAACTTTCTTGTAATTGTAATTTTCATTAGTGGAATATCATAATTATTACTTTACGGTGGAACTTATCTGTGGCTAAATAAATACAATCTTTGGTAGAATCACGAGTGGTCAAAGAGCAATATTGGCATGTATCTAGCTTGTTAAAACATATTAATCTATTTGCTTTTCAAATTGTGAATCTTAATGCCCATTTTTGTGTATAAGTATGTAATAGATTAAAATAGAGTAATTATTATAATGGCTTAACATGTTTTATTATGCCACTTTTTTAATGAGATATGAAGAAAAGATTGTAAATGGATTATTAGTTTTAGGCATTTATTATGTTAGTTTAGATGGTCGTGAAAACGATGTTTTTGTATATTAAAAGGCCTGTCCATCATTTGCAAAAAATATTTTGATACAGGCTGAATAAAGATAGCAGAAAGAAAATAAATGAAAAATTACTTTAAAGATTATGTTTAAAACTTAGACTTGTAAAAATAAAGGCATTGTCTTTGACTGAAATAGTAAAGATATGAATTTTTAATATTAATGACTCATACTAGAGAAGGGCAGGACAAGACAGATCTTTATTTTGGTTATATTAAAACCTTCATTGAGAAATTATATTGAAATGCATTTAATTTCAATATTTTCCTGATGAAGGTTTCATTTTAACCAAAATGTTGAATAATCCTGTCCTTTCCTTCTCTTATAGATTCATTTAAATATTCACATCTTTACTATTTCATTAAAAATTAACAGTGGCTATATTTTTACCATTGATTATGGCTTGTAATAGTGTGAAAAAGATAACTAACTTCTATCATTGATGCGTTTACTGTCAAAATATAAGTTCCACCGTGATTTGAATTTTACAGTTTAATTTCAAACAATGTTTTATCATTAAAGATATGGAAGATGTCCATGTTTTGACACGAGACACTTATGTGATGAAATTAACCTTTCTTCAACCTCTGCTTCTTATAATAAAAGCTTGACTAATATGAATAAACAGGATATCCTGGTTTTATTTGATTATGTTTCATTATTGTTAAGTGCTTATCTAGTCTATTGTTGTGATTTTAGATTAAGATATAAAGGCTCACCAATAAAAGCACCTGTTGCTGAAGCTTTTCGGTTTCTTACACAACTCCTTTTTTGGAAAAGTGGCGGGGTCAGGGAGGGGATGAGGAATTAAAGGGTTATATTATTAGGTCTATTTGCATTGATTTCACTTTACTTGACCAAAGTTTTTCATGGTTGTATTTGTAACAGTTTTTCGGTTTCTTACACAACTCCTTTTGTGGAAAAGTGGCGGTGTCAGGGAGGGGATGGGGAATTAAAGGGTTATATTACTAGGTCTGCTTGCATTGATTTCACTCTTCTTGACCAAAGTTTTTCATGGTTGTATTTGTAACAGTAATTGGGATCAATAGTTATGATTATAATGATAACTTTAAAGCTGGTCAATGTTCCAAGCTTTAAAGACAATTTTTTGAATATCTTACGATTCGTGGTTGGTCTCATGAATGATTCTCCTTGCTCTAAATGTATCGCGTACCATAACAATTTTCAAAAAGTCCTACACTTTTTGAAAGTTAGGACAGAAATTGAGAGTATATGTATATGTGTGCATGTGTGGAAAAAAAAAGAGATCATTACTTTGTCATGGTGACTTATGAAAACACTCTTATTTGTGTATCTTTTATCCTTTGTAAGGATTTTTTGTCCAAAAAGTGTAGGTACTTGCGCCTAATAAAAATTAAAGAGGAGTCTTATATATCACGTTTCCACTAAATGTGCTCAATGCGCTTTACTGAGTTTCCCTGGCAGGCCATTGTAATCCAAAATCCTTCTGAACCGCGACCCGATGAAAGGCGCTTCACTCTATCATACTGACAAGATCTTCCTCTACCTATAGCCAGGTACCAATTCTACACCTGGGTACGGTAAGGAAATGCATGTGAAGAGTCTTTCCCAAAACTCATCATCGCGCCCAACCGGGATTCGAACCTGGGACATTTCTATCACTCGCCCAATTGTCTACCACTAGACCACAATGCCACACTTACAGGCCGTCAGTCTTGTTCTATGTGTTCTGCGTTTGTTGTCAGCTGGAGGAAATGAAAAAGTCATTGTAAAGCACTTAGAGGAAAATAATATTAAGGTTCCTTGTCGAAAAGCGTTATAATATGTGCACTTTAAACTTAACTTTCTGCATGCGTCAATATGTTTCTCAACTTCGATTCGCACCTATTTTCCAGGCTTGCTAGTTTTGTTTTTCATGTCAAAATAGTTACATAAATAATGGCTAGTTCGTATCCACTACCAAGAAATACTAATGGCAATTTCCATCGTCAATTTATCCATCATTACCTTGTATTGAAGAGGATAATGTTATTATACAAGTACATGTTCATGTAGTATATTCCCTACCATTATCAACTGTCATGTTGGAAAATTTTCTAAATTTATGATGTATATTCTGTCATATTTTACTATGATTAACTGTACCAATTTAAAAACTGTCCTAGAGCTCACAAAAGTCATGCCTATGGTGCTTAACAATGACTATTGTAATTGTAACGTACTCCCCTGATCGACAGCAAAAACAAAAAAAAAGAAAAGAAAGAAAAATACGATACAAATTTAGAGAGTGCATTATTCGGTCACAGTCAACAATGTCAATTGAGGCAAATGTGACAATATTGTTTCTTTTTAAGATAGAAAGACAAATTAGATAATGTTTTGTCATTGTTATCGAGAAATGTTGCTCTTAGCAGGGTTTGATCCCACCACGCCACCCAACCAGTTAGCGTTGGAGTTTCCACTGTACTTACCGTGCGTAACTTCACTGCCACTCCTAAAAGTGGTAGGCCTACCGTAAAAGTAAAGGAGGCATTTGACACAAGAAATTTTGTCTGGCCAGTTGATTCTTAATGAAAACTTACTGACTTGGGGGGCCATCCACTGTCTGGTCAATAGATCTGACCACCTCGGCTACCTTTGTGGTCCTAGTTGTACATCGTAGGTAGCCTATATTCCAATGCTTTTGATTTATGCCATGGATCTGAAGTTTTCTAGATTTTTCTCTCTTTTAAGCACAAGATGGGTGGACAAGTAAGCTCTTAATTAAGAATAATCAGTAGTGTCATATTTGGACTGCCTCTGATTTATGTAGTTGATTCAAGAAATAAAAGTTTTATTTTATCACTTTGTTTATTAATGCGCCTGAATTACATTATTAAGTGATTGGTTTGATATTATGACTGGGTGGCGTTTAAGATATTGAGAACTTGTCTTAGTTTGTTTTCTTTGGAAGGCGTCTAGTTTTTCAGTTTTGTTTGCTTTGCATTAATGCCCACATGCCACAGTTGTATAACAGTATAAATTTAACCATGGATTCTTAACGTAATGATATTTTGTAGGAATTGTAGCTAACATTCTGATATCCAGGGCAGAGTACCTGAACTTTAAATGTTTCTCTGCCTTGAGTAAAAGGTCTTATCTGACTCATATTCAATGCAAAACACATAAAAAGTATCTCCGATCACATGACCGATATTGACACACATTTTTTGGAATCAGAAGATGAAGCAGCGCCAAGTCACTGCAGCAAACAGTAGTAATACACGTAATAAGATTGAAAAGTCAACAACTCAAAGCGATTGATGCATAAAAATGTTTCCATTCATTATTTTTTGTATAAAAATTGAGTCAGCAGTATCCAGTATTTTTATAGAAATATAATGTATATCATTTATATTACTTACAACAGATTTTTCACCATGGACAAATATAAGTGTCAAATAAGTTGATAATTTTAACTTTGCTACAATGCAGAAAAAGGCACTCCTCCAAATATAAAAAATATAACATAAATATTTTTGTAAGCTTCAAAATAATGCATAGATGTAGAAGTGATTAAAAAAAATAAAAAAATAAAATTGAAAATTCATTATTATGATGATTTTTCAAAGCACCCAAAATATACCCAGAATACCCCAAAGACCCACTGCCATTGAGAAGAGGGCCCAAGGCAGGTAAACTTTGTTGCTGCCTTAAACACCAGCCAGCGAAAGTTGTAGTAAGAAAAAAAGGTAGGAAGGGAATAAAAAATAATAATAAATAAATTAAAAATAATGAATAAATAAACAAATAACTTAAAATAAAACACGAGAGAGAAGAAGCAAAATCTATGTAACTGTATGAGAATGAGATTAAAACTTTTATCCTTTAAAATCCTTGAAGATTTGATTTTGCCTAAGGAAGAAATATTGTATTTGTTTGGCTGGGTTTTTTTTCTTGTCTTTATTTTATTTTTCAACATCCCTTTCTTAGTTTCATAATATCACACTACCACCTTTTCAAAGCTTACAATATATTCACATAGCCCAACAAACTGAAAAAGGCATAATAATAATTTCAGTCTATCATCTCATTCACTCTCTACAAGAACAAAAATACTGGCATCAACTTAAACTTGTAAGTTAAATGAGTAAAAATGTAAAATGTACAAAATGTTTTTTAATCATAATAAAAACATTACCTACTTATTTATCTCTGTGGACTTATTTTACAATATCAACATGCTATATCTTGTAACATTACAGATATTGCATAGGCTTTCAATTTTCTATTTGCAAAGTTTACAAATACTGTACATAATATGTGATATTTTCACCATTATTCTAGGTGAAACTGTTGAGATCACAATCAAATGATAATAGTAAAAAATATTTTGCATTTATCTATCCATGATATAATATATTATATTCAACACCCTTCAGTGTAATGGGAAAGAGGATACTAATAATGGACAAATAATTTATCATCCTACGTCTCTGTTCAATTGCAAATTTGTCTTCCATCGTTTTTAATGTTCCTAATGTACAGAATAACATATTCATAAAACTAAATAAAGGCTTTCATATTTATTTGAGGATTAATATACAATAAAACTACAATATTTTTACAAGTATTCAGGACAAAATTGATACAAGAGACGTTTTGACTGATCTGGCTTTCTAATTATCCCCTTTTTATAGTACTGCCTTACAGAACGACTGAGTTTGTCATAATTCATGGCAGGTCGATTTTTTTCAGCACCCCAGAGATTTGCAACTTTTTTAGAGTCTTCAATTTTGAAAATACCAACTTTTCTGTCAATCCATCGGATACAGCCATAATTTTGTTCGGAGAGAAGCAACTTTTTGAGAAATTGCCACAAGGCAATTGTCTTTTTATGACCTCGTCCTGGTACACGCTTTTGATACACTCTACAGTAGTCATTAGTAAAATCTGTGTTTGTAGATGGTTTCAAATCTGAATCTGTTGTAAAGGGAAAAGAAAAAAAATAAGATAAGTACTAGATAACAAGATCAAATGAGTTATTTAAAAAAATAAAATTTGTATCAAAGATACTAAAAAAAGAAAGAAAAAGAGACTGGACTACAAGCATAAAATTAGGGCAGTAAACTTAAGCATTAAAAAAACAAAACAAACTGTAATACTGTTTAAGGAGTGATTTAAATACTTACGCAACGGATTTTCCTCATCTGCCATGTCACAATGTTGAGATAATATATGACTGCTGCTATGGCTATCAGTACTGCTGCTGTCAGAAATGCTGTGGTCTGGAGATGATGCTGGTGAAAAAGCAACTGGCTCATGCTTGATTTCACGAGGAATGCAACTGTTGGCTGTAAATAAAATAAAGTAATAAATTCTTAATAGTTATTGAGAAAAAACAACTCAACCATCAATAAAAGGAAACAAAAATTATTCACCACCACAAGCTACGAATAATGAGCTGTATAAGCTATTGAAAGAAGAATGTGTCCATAGGATGATAAGGAAATCACAAGAAAAGCGAACAAAGAGCAGATAAAAATGTTTGTAATATTAAAGAGTGAATGAATGCTTAAAGATAGTAACTTGGAAAATAATTTTCTTACCAGTTTTCCATAAGTCCAATTCCTGAAAAAGCATTGTTCCAGGTGAACCAAAATGGGAGTAGAAGTATTCATGACTCCAAGTACACAGACATTGGCCATTGAAAGTTGATAGCTGTTTTGATAAGTCACTGAGATCATTTCTTTTACAAATCCATTCTAACCATCGACACACATGCTCACATGTCCATTGTTCAGGATCTATGAGAAAAAAGGAAGAAAAAATATTTAAAAATATATTTTTTTTATCAAAGATACTTAAAAAAAAAAAAAAGAAAGAGACTGGACTGGATTGGACTGGAAAAAAATATTAGGGCAGTAGACATAAGTATTGAAAAAAGTCATTAACTGTAATGGTTCCTTACTATACTTTAATCTCACTTAAAACAAATCTTACAATATAATTAGGCTTAATATGCACATCTAGAGACTCTCAGTGATAACCTCTGCTTCATGATCAAAATAATAATAAACTTTTCATACCGTACTATTTTCTATTAGAGTTAATTGACTGTAGGATTTAATTATTATATTGAATTCAACGAGACTCACCTAATGGAATGTTCAAGCTAATGCTTTCTTGGTGAATAATTTGAATAAATTTCTCAGCATCATCAAACATTTCATTTTCATTAGTTCCTTGAATCATTCTTTTCTCATCAGAGTAGATAGGATTCTTGATATGTTCAAAATCGTCATAAAAAGAAATTGGTTTATCTAAGTCTGTGTATTCCAATCTGTCCTGTGGAATTTGATCATCTAACTTGTCAGAGTCTGCATCGTTCAGAAAGTCTGTGGAATTAGTAGTGACTGTGCATCCGCTACCGGCAAGTCCAGTAACATATGTCCTTGTTTTTGAATTTTTGGTTGATTTGACAGTTGATGGACATGTTGAGAAAGGAACTGATGAGGATAAGGGCTGTTGCATTATTTGCTGTGGTTCCATTAAAAACGAATCTGAGAAATGTGATGGTATTGACTGATTTAATGATAAAGATGAGATCGAAGGAATAGATGTTTGTGTTTGTGAAATATTCCTTGGACTTGAAAAAACTGGCTCTGACTGAGAGATATGAGAGGATGAATTGCTGAAGTCACTATTTGAATAAGGAACATCTGAGTTTAAATTATGAGAGCTGGTCACAAACAAGTTTTCTAAAAAAGAAAATTCTTGCTGACGTGGCTGTTCCACTTTGTCGACAGTGTTGAAAGTATCAGACTCAATGACAAATTTTGAGTCCGGAACCTACAAATGAAAGAAAGCATAAATTATAATATATTAAAGAAAAACAAGATATAAATAAACATAACAATATCAAAGATATCAAGAAATTTAACCCATACATTTTATTTTCTAATTAGCACCAACTAGTTATTTAACATTATTTTTAGCAAAGTTGGTTGGTCCTGATTTAAAGAATGAGTATGTATGTATGTGAATGAAAATTTATGTGTTATGTGTATATTTAACAGGAACATGGATCTGGTTATCGTAAGCCCCTAGCTATAGGTAATTATTATTATTATTAATATTATCATCATTATTATTAATATTATTATTATTATCATTATTATTATTAGTAGTAGTAGTAGGAGTACTATTATTAATATTATTATTATTACTAGAAAAGGCAAGACTCGCATTCCAAGCGCATCCACTTGCTAGTTTTGGCTTTTTCATTACTTTCCCTTTTTACTCTCTACGGCTCCTTTCTTCAAAAACACAGCAAAGGCAAATAGGACAAAAGGGAAAGTTTACGGGCAAGACTAAAGCATTGAATTTTTATATCAAGGAATAGAGAGTGTGGTGTATGTGCAATGCAAGAATATAATCGTAATTGATTCTGAATTTATAAACAACAATAAAGCTATAATTAAAAAAATTCAGCTGGTCCATACACTAAAGAATTTTATTTTATGCATGTATGCCAAATTTGGTGTCTCTAGGTGCTGTAGATTTTCTTGAAAGTGTCAAAGTAATTTCGGTCTTATTTTTATCATAAATGATTATTACCTCCTGGTCATCACAAACTGAAGACTCATCAGATTGTTCCTCCAAACTCTGTAACAACTGTTTGTATTTTGCGATTGTTGAAAAACCTGAAAAGGACAAATATAGTTGCAACTAGAGAATGTGCCATGCAATATGCATTTCACAAATTAAAAAAACAACAACAAAAAACAAAAACAAAAACAACAAGATATCGACAGACAACAACAACTAA
>JASKDV010211351.1:0-10303 GCA_032466395.1 Aegires albopunctatus
AGAAGAAGAAGAAGAAGAAGAAGAAGAAGAAGAAGAAAAAGAAGAAGAAGAAGAAGAAGAAGAAGAAGAAGAAGAAGGAGAAGAAGAAGAAGAAGAAAAAGTGTCTGAATAGAACACTAACATACCTCCCCAAACCACAAAATGAATAAATAAATAAAATAAAATAAATAAATTCCAACAAATGAAATGAGAAGTAAATAGAAACAAGAACAAACATCTAAACACGGTGCCAACTATTGATTTTATTTTTATTTTAAATGTTATAAGCACATAAATGAGTAAAGGTGTTATGTTAATACAGTAAACAGGCATCGTAAATGTCTCTTTGTGCAGGCTAGAAAGTGCGAGATAGCAAGATGGTGATGTTGTTGTCATACACAGTGCTAGTCGGTGACTCACAACACGATCTGCTTCTTTTAGACATATTATGTATTTATTATCAAATGTAAATTATATTTTCTTCAAAGCCTAAGGAGCCTACCAGATTCTCAAAGTTCTCCCGAAGCAATGTTTGACGGGAATGATGAAAAGAAGAATAGTTATAAGAAGCGTTATACCAAGCAGCCGTACATTGTAGCATGAAATTGAGATGCATAACAGTAGGTTATTTATTTTTTAGCACTATGATGCAATAATATCAAGTTACTAAGCCTCGAATCGGCCATATCAGTAAAAGTAATTATGGCGTCAAATTTCGTATTGCACGGTTCGAAAGCCTAAAAGAATCAGAACAAGCAGATCTAGAAAGAATGAGGAAGTCAAGAGCAAACGCAATGTTCGAGCCGGGAAGCTTTTGGATAGATTCATCGATATACTATAAATAGATCCAAGTTCCGGCATTTACATTTTGTTAGTGGATATGTTGAATGCCCTCTCATGGACGCCGCTATTAGTTGAAATATGAGCTCGACTATGCCATGAATTATTTACAAAATATCAATAATGGTTGAGTACCGATACATAATGATAGTCTTAGAACTTCGAATTTTAAAACTTAGAACTTTAACTTTAAGATCTCCACTTTACTTTTTAAGAGTAATATGAATAGACCTATAAAATAAAGTGAGATAAAGACAGGGACAAAATCTTAAAACACCCTAGACTCGAGGCGTGGGGTAGTTATTTATTTGGGCAATTATTTGTTGATAATACACGTGATAGTAATTTGGCTGCGCCCAATGAGGCAACGTTCTTTCGACCGGAAGTTTTATCTATTTATAGTATACCTATGGGATAGATTTGACTGTGACGCTGTTTAGCGGATTGTTTTTACAGACTTCAATCAGGAAGAAGCTCAAAATAGGCAGAACGTTAAAGTTATCCACAAGTCATCAATTTCCACTCCTCGGCTTTATCACCAAGTGAATCGCTTCATTCGAAAAGTGATAGTCCCATCAGGGGTGAGTTGACACGCACGTTTCAAAAGTAAGCTCTGAAATTACATGAAGTTATTAAAGGACAAATTGATCTCCGACATCAAGAAGTTGTACCTTGAGGGTGATTATATTTTTCAGTGGGTCGGAGCCACATCACACACTGGCAAGGCAACACACACATTTTTGAAAACGAACAATGTCAACTTTATTCGTAAAGTCAAGTGACCCCATAACGTATTGGGACTCACTGTCGGAGAAGGTGTCTGCCGGCCGAACCATAATATTATACGATGCAAGTGACTTCATACTTGATTCTTCAGATTCAGAGCTGATACAAACTTTGGATGAAGGCGTCCCAGAATAGCATTCCCCTCACCTTTGTCGAATGAATGAAAGAATTCGACGACGAATCGGATTCACTAATTCAAAAGTGGCTGAATCTAATGGCGCGGGTTCGAATCCCAGGAACGACAAAAAAAACTTTGGGAAATTCGATAAAAGGCAGTATTGGGGCACTGAGAGTCATGACCTCGGTGTGGCCTGGCTTCCCAAGGGTGTAAGAAGTTTAAGGCCGAAACACCTGCTCGAAGGAGGTTCTCTTCCCTGAAGACCCAATACTGTCTCGCTCTGTAAAGAGTTTGCACAAACTACCAAAGAAAAGGGATCTCCTCAAAACTTGGAAAAATATATAAATGGGAGAAATAAAATCTATTTCCTCATGCTGCTCCAAGCAGTGATGGCTCAAATCGGTGCCAACAGCTATTAAACAGTTCTAAGTATACCTTTAAAATTGCCACCTTTCATTAAATATGAATGAATGTACGAGTGTGCAAAAATACAAAGATGCACAGTATGCATTGAAGAATGTATCAAGTGTCGAATCTCAGGAACTTTTTTTCCTCGCACCCGAACCCGAAAACCCTGAAAAAAGTGCCTGCGTTTCGGATGTTAGATGATATAAGATGGTCCCCAAAAATTACCTGGGTTTTCAGTACCTATATATCAAGATCGCACAGACGTATTCATGTTTCAATTCAATTTGACATAGACTTAGTGGAAGATATTCATTGAAAAATGGGATGGGAAATTTTAAACCATCAGTTTCAATTTAAATGTGGTAAAGCAATTTCAATACAGTGGATAAATATCAGGGAAAAAAACAACAAACCTTTCATTTTTTCGGTTAACAATTACACCGCATGTGGAGCCTGCTGGCAAGGTAGAGATGCAACGAAGACTTTCTCTCCATGAATAAATTGTTCCTACTATATTCAAGGCGAATCAAATGGTTAATCTAACTCTCCGAATATTTCCTTTTTTTTTTTTTCTTGTCAGAAAATTTCCTCATAACATGACAGCCTTCATCCTTTTTCTTTGACCAATGTCTCAATTACAATTTTATATCACCACGACTAAAAAGCATTTTTAAAGCAAATGCAAATCACTACCGTACACCATCTAGATCTAGAATTAGATCAAGAGCCTAAATTTATTCATAAAACTGATAAGCTTAAAATCACAATTACTCGTTAACTCTTTCGGAATTTTCTAAACAACAAGAAACCAATCAGATGAATGAGTTTAAACATTTAGAATCCAAGTTTTAATATCCAATTATTTTTTTTAATGCCCTGAATAGGTCGAATTAATACGTAAATTGAAAAACTGAATCACATTTCATTTCACGGTCACAATTATATTCGTCTGTTTCACTGGGTCGTATATCAAAATCACGAGCATTTGAAAAATGGATGTACGAAAAACGATTGGGTCAATTTTTTTGTATATTTTAGGTCAGTCACGCACCAAAGACTATAAAAACCCTGGTGATAAACGAAAAGCTATGAATTTGTCTACACAAATATTTAAAGAGTATAAGTGTTGTTATGTAAAATTTCAATTCCATTTAACAACGCGTTCACAATTAATAGGATGTCGAACTCGGGACTTGTTTTTTGTTTTGTTTTTTGGCCACGCTCCAATCAAAAAGTATATGGAAACAAATCTTAAAATAAATAATAAAGGCTTTCAGGAATAATCTGAAATTCGCGATTAATTAATTACTAATACATTGTAGCATGATAAGGAAACCAGTTCAACTGATAGGCTAACTAATCAAATTATGTCACTTAGTTTTTTTTTAATCTTTATAATATTTTGACTTTATTTTAAAGCCATTTTTTATCATATCTGAATTTATTTAAAAGTCATTCTTTATAATACATAGCTGACTTTACTTTAAAGCAATTTGTTATCATATCTGACTGTATTTTAAAGCAATTTGTTATCATATCTGACTGTATTTTAAAGCCATTCTTTATAATATCTGACTTTATTTAGAAACCCATTCTTTATAATATCTGACTTTAAAGCCATTCTTTATCACATCTACTTTATTGTAAAGTCATTCTTTATAATATCTGACTGCATTTTAAAGCTATTCTTTATACTATCTGACTTTATTTTAAAGCCATTCTTTATGATAGCTGACTGTATTTTAAAGTTATTCTTTATAACATTACTTTATTTTACAGCCATTCTTTATGATAGCTAACTATATTTTAAAGTCTTTCTTCCAATCCTTATAACATGTGACTTTTTAAAAAGCCAATCTTTATAATATAGATATATGTCATTTTTTTAAGCCAATCTTTATAATGTGTGACTTTTTAAAAAGCCAATCTTATAATATACATGTGACTTTTTAAAAGGCATCTTAATACAATGTGATTTTGTTTCTAAAAGCCAATCCTTACAACTTGCTACCCTTTTTTAACAGCCTGAATAGAATATGTGGCAACTTATTTTTTAAATCTAATATGGATAATTTTGATATGTACTAGTACTAATGGGTCCTAGTATTATGAAACTATAAATTGTAAAAATAAATACATGTAATGAAAAGGTTATATAACAACCCTTTAGTGACACAACTGATATGTAACCTTTGAGAAACTTGTATATTATGTCAAGGTTTGTGGTATTTGAGATCATTATTTATGAAATGTAAGATTAAAAAGACCATGGAGAAGAAGCAGGGGTCAGTACATTTGCTTGTAACTCACACCATCCTTTAGTGGAAAATCTGTACATTTTAACAGATATAATTCGTGGTCATAGTATTGAGCATGGCGATGTTGTGGATATGTCCAAATTTAAAAGAGCAACGTTTATGATACATGTACTATAATGTAAGGGGATCTTTAAAAATCTTCATTCAATAAGTAATCTGAAACATCAAAAGTTATTTCAATTCCAGAGAAATGAAAACATTATACCAATCAAGTCTTGAACAAAAACTAAATACATGTAACATGTACTGGTATGGAAAACAATAGTACATGTATAATACTCAACCTAGGATAGAATCAACATATGGTTTTAAGATCAAGATCATAAATTTCATCTCTGCATTTAATTTACCCAAAAGAAAAACTATAGCAATCAGATGGTGGAACAATCATTTAGAAACAAAGAGATCACGCCCAGCGAAGAATTATTATAATCTATTTGTTAAAATATATGTCAATAAAATTCTTTAAACTTTGCAGTTGTAGGTGACCTCAACTAGGAGAGGAAGAGAAAGGCACCACAGTACAAGGAAGCAGAGATGATGCCCAAATGGAAAAGATAAAACAGGAGGTTTGTGGAGACAGCTGTAAGAGATATATATGTTGGACAGAGTGTAGAGACAAATGATGGGTTTTGGACTCAATGAGCTATAGAAATGAGTAAACTTAGTACATGTATTAAATCAAGAAATTCAAAACATTTATGAAAATTATCAAGCTATAGATTTCTTATGTTTAAATCCACGTTTTGTGACGCATATTTTTCTACAGAAACCAAAGAGTTGAGCATATACATATATATACATATTCTAGTCTCTCTAATCTGGACTTCTGTTATCCAAATCTCTCTGTAATCCGAACGATTTTCTGGGAACGGATTTTGTTTTTATTATTTCTTAGTATTCCCTAATCCAGAAAATTATGTATTCCAAACAAATTCCTGGGAATAGAGGTGTTCGGATTAGAGAGACCAGAGAGCATGTGCACTTCAATAATAGGTGTTATTTCATAAAAACCAGACAGATATGAAAATACATGTAGATCTGAATCAATTTGCAAATCATGAGGAAAGAAGTAAATCTAAAAAATTCAACAAAAACACATTTTCAGGCTACATGAGAAAGGCATTTCATTAAAATTACAATAATAACAGTTTAATTTTAGTCCTTTCATGGTCTCTATCATTGTTACCTTGTAAAAAAAAAAAAGAAAGGAAAAGTCGTTCTTATATAGCGCACATATCCACAGCGTAGCCATTATCAAAGCGCTTTACAGTGACTGTCATACTCCCCTGACTGATAATAACAAAGAACACATAGGACAAGACTGGCAGCCTGTTAGACGCAATTACAATTTTCGGACACGGACAACACTGTCTTAATGACCAGGTATTTATTCACACCTGAGCTGAGTGATGTAGATGGACAAAGTATCTTACCTAAGGACACACCACCAACGACCAGTGGTTATCAACACAATTTGTGTCTAGTGGGATACGATCCAGCTGACCAGTGTCGGTGAGTGGAGACGCTTGAGTTTCTCGTGTGTAAAAACTGTGTTAACCACTAGGCCATTGACGCCCCTTAACAATTTAATATAATTAACCGATTCCGTCCATTCAACCGCTCATAGAGGCTTTGCGTATTTCAGGGTAGTCCATTCAACTGCTGTCATCAGCTTCACGAAAGACGAAAGATATCCAAGTTTTATTCCAATCCAATACATCAAACAACAACTAACAAGTACAACCTCAAGATGTTCAGATTCAAACTCCCTATTTATTTCTGGGTAGTTTGATATATATAATATGTCTTAGTAGTAGTGAAAGATAGACCTGAATTTCATTTTTTTTTTTTAAACTATGATATCCTCATAAAGCTATATGCAAAGAGAGTAAGACTAACTGTAGCAGTGTCAGCACAGCTTATCAAATAATACTTTTGGGTCCTTCCCAAATGTCACTTTTACTTTTAAAACAAAAATCTGCCAGCAGGCATCAATCTCATTTAAGCTTAGAATGCGGGGGACAAATTTTTTTTTTTTCTAAAGTAACAATAAAAGTAACTGTGGTAAATTGAGTGACAAACTCAAGACAAACTGCCATAATCAAAGTTGAAACTTATCTTACTCATTCGTTTGGACGTTTCTTGTTATGCATAGGTACTTAACTCTTTTTCTTAATCTTAGATGATACATGGTCATGAATGCTTTTGTAATTATCAGTTACTTTTGACTATCCAAGATAATCACGCTTGCGCAAAAATAGGTTATTATTACGAGCAAACAGCTTACAGGTGAATGTTAATTTTAACAATGAGCCATTTCTCAATGAAGAGTATTATTCTGCAATCTGCATTTTTAACGAATGACTCTCTCATGAAGAGGACATAAAGTGGGTTATCGAATGGTTGAATGCTAATTTAGATATGTAGTCAATTACTGTTTTACTTTCTATATTGGATGAAAATTAACACTTTGCAAGGCCTCTCTAATCAATTTATGGTTTATAACAATTGTTGATGTCCTTATCAATTTTGTTATATTAATGTTTTACTAGATTTTATTCTCTTATTTCAGCTTGCGTAGCGAGTGTAAGACAGGGATCTTGTGTTACATAAATGTCTTCTTATGTTGTGTAACTCTTGTGTGTATCATCTAAGATTAGACTTAAGACTACGAACTTAGATACTAAATATATATATATATATATATATATATATATATATATGCTAATTAAGCATTGCTTAAAAATTATGCATCAACTAAGATTACATCCAAAAACCTCTCCTATAAAAATGGCCTCGATATATGCCTTGCAACTGTACGCTTACTTAGCCATACAATTGGCTTAGACCTAAAGACCTTGGATTCCTGATTCACCATCAGATGTAAAAATGAAATAGAGAATCTAGAGCATTATAAATTTGATCTAGGAAATGACAGTTTGACTTGAACTGACTCTAAATCAGATCTAAACTAGGACCTAGAGTAATGTGAGTATTGATAAAAATCTACAATTTCTTCATTCTGCTTAATATGCTAGGCAACATAAAACAATAGGGGGCCTACAGGAACTTCAGGAATTACAATTTCTATGGTCATTTACTTTAAGAGGAAGATGAGATTTTAAAAAATGGTGTGGTAATTCACTTACAATTGTGCACATAACTGGTATGGTTATTCGCACAATAAGCGTTAGCAAAATGGCGGCCTTTCAATGTGGCTTGTGCGAATAATATTGCAATAGGTACGTTATTCACACATTAAGAAAAATGGCCGCGTCGGCTCAGCAAATTTGTTTTTTCCTTAATCTAAAATTCGACCAATGTTCTCAGTTAAAAAACAAAAAGCCCCCTCCCCACAAACACAATACCAGTAAAGTAAAGTACTACATACTATTATTCAGGTAGGCCTAACCACAGACTAACTCTTTAATCTGTGGGCCTAACATCATTGATTTTGCAATGTGCGAATAACCCAGGTAGTTATTAGATTAGAAAAATTGTGTGAATAACAGCAGCCTTTAAAAAATAGATCTCTCTATATAGTCTATATAGATTTCTAGAAGATCCCTATAGAGGCAAACAGTAAACAAGAAAAATGCATCATTATATTTTTACATCCAAAGTCAAAATTTAATATTATCCAAAATAGAGACAAAAGAAAACCCTTGAGTGCAATCTTCCTATATGTTTCCAAAGAGATACAATCATAACAGATCAATATATGGCCATTGGATCTAACATTGGAACCATAATTCAATCACAAAGGGCCTGATAATTTACAACTAGATCTAGATCTAGATCTAGATATAGATATAGATCTAGATCTAGGGTCTAGATCTGGATAGATTCTAGATAGGATTAGATCTACCGGCCATGACAATTTATTATGTAACTGGAAAGGCAGATCTATTCTAGCTAGTCACTGAGTTGACATATCTAGATCTAGATCTAGATCTAGATCTCGAAATCTATCCTTGACTCTAGATTTATATCATCTGAAATTTATAATCTAGAACTCTAGATATAGATCTAGATCTAAATCTAGATCACGACAGCCTATAAAAACCTTATATTCCGAAATGTTCACAATTGACAGACTAGGTCATTGACACCCATAGTACACAAACAGGTCTAGGGGTTCACTGGACTTAGCCTAGAGCGAGATGTAAAGCAATGCACTTACCATTTTTGAGCTCGAGCGTCACAGTTCCCTCGGGAATTATTTTCATGTACGATGAAGTTGACGCCTCCATTTTAATGTGAGAAGTTAATTCAATTGGCAGGTTTTGTTTATTCCTTTGCAACGATGAAAAGCATTTCTTCCGTCAATCCTTCTGTCATTCCACAGGTTTCATCCTTAACCGGAAACAGTGGCTGTAGTTATTTTTAGACATGAGCACGTGGAATTGTTTTTTGTTTACCTGAAGCCTGCGAGTTTCATAATAACCTTTTAGTACTATTGATTGGTAACCAAGAGAAACATTCATCATGAATGAACGACTAATGGCTTCGATACTGTCATTCTTTCTAGAAATCTTTGCCCTGGATTAATTAATAACAACATATTGAGAACAGATATCCTTTAGATCTACATGTAGATATAGATCTAGATAGGTCTATCTGGATATAATATCTAGATCTAGAATCTATATAATATAGATCTAGGGTTTGTTAACATTAGTTAGTTTTGTTTTTGCTTGTATTTTTTATTTCGCTTTGGGCGCTTACAGGTGACGAATTGAGAAAGGTGGAAAATGAAAAAAATAAAAAATAATATATGACAAAGTAAACATATACGGACAAAAGATTAGAGACCTGGGATACGCCGATGATAGTCCTTCTTTCAACAACTGATTATGGTCTTGAAAATTTCCTTAAAGCAACAAAAGAGCATAGCGGAATTAAAAATCTATTATCAAACATCAAGAAAACAAAAGTTATGGACTCGGAAAATGCGAAATATAAGAAATTAAAATTAAGCAATTTATTAGAATAAATGGCGAAATGATAGAAGATGTGAAATTTTTTTTATTAGATCTTTCATGAAATCACTTTTAACGGAGAGAAAAAAGCTATAAAAAATTAAATCAGGAAAAGACTAACATATGCAAAACGGAAATTAAACAACATTGGCAAGTTGCGAAAAGGGCAAAACAATGAATCAATGTCAAAATCCTGACAACCTGCATTTTCCCAAAAGTCTGTGAAGTTCGGACATTCCAACAAAGTGACAGTGTAGAGTCTGGGCGGCTACATACCAAAGGTCCTTTTTACCAGGGGACATGCCCAAACGGTAAGTTAAGGTAGCATAAGTTTAAAAAAATAATGGGCGAATTACAAAGCAGCCTTTGTGTATACAAAAACCAAACCTTAAAAGGACTTAGCATATTTTTCAGAAAAAGAATCATGTGCTATACGCCGAATTTGAGATTTTTCAATTCGGCAAACGTTTTAGGTACCATTATTGTAAGACAATCACAAATAAAATGCCATTTGCTCTCTCAGCTGTGCGATTTTATAATTCCGATTGTTAGGTTAATATTTTGTCGACAGTTGTTTTAGATATTATAAGATACAAACTGGTTACCCGGCTTCGCTCGTGGAAAAAGAGTAACTGGATGCATTAGTTAAGAATAAGATATTGCTGTCCGCTCCGCTAAAGCTTAATGCTTGATTTAAATCTAGATCAAGAATAAGAGAAATTATTGAGTGGAGAATTAGATCTTTTTTTTTTAAAGGCATATGGATTCGCGTTGTAGCTTTGCTATATTATTTATTATTGCTTTCAATGCCGACTCTACTTTCGCCGGATCTAAATAGATCTAGCTACCCTTTCATTGCTGGGTCGACA
>JASKDV010211373.1:0-10302 GCA_032466395.1 Aegires albopunctatus
ATTATTATTATTATTATTATTATTATTACTATTACTATTATTATTATTATTATTATTATTATTATTATTATTATTATCATGATATTATACCATTTTTTACCAGATGCATACTATATGATTGCAAGGTACATTTCATTTTCTCCTTTCTCCTTCATTCCGACAATATCTAAGTCTACCTGTTCAGTGTAGTGGTCTGTAAAATTTACATTAGGGTTTATAGTAAGGAAAATTATAGTGTAAAGAGTCTTTACCAAGATTTCAAAATATTTGCCTTTGGAAATTGAATCCGAGGCCTCTTGATCTGTATACTCAAGGTTTACCGCTGAACGACAAAGGTGTATGAGCAACTTAATCTGTTTCCTCTTTAAAAGAGTTTTTTCCAACTTACGCTATTATTATTGCAACTGCGATTAGCGCAACAGCCCCGGCGATGATGAGTAAGTACCAGTACCGGTTCAAGCGTGAAAGGGAAAATACTTTTGATAATGTTTTTTCCTCTTTGTCTCCTTCATCATCTGTTTTTGAATCTGTGAAATGCAAAAAATGAAACCAAGACAAAAATAAAATAAAATAAAAAGATGGGTTTATCGTCTTTGTCTTCGCCCAAGAAAAGGCTCACAATTGCGTCTACTCCGGCAGGTCAGTGTGCGGCCAAGTACTGTACCTTATTTCTGCGGGGTGCATGAGGTAAGGCACTGACAATCAGAGATTGGGGACATATATAGCAGTACGTTATCAACGAAAAAACCCAAAAACAAAACAATACAAAACAAAAACAAAACCGAAGCGGTTCCCGAACATGAAATGTTTGGGTTGCATGCGAATGCCTTTAACCACTTAGCTCACTCTCCACGTACTCTCCTACACATCTCACCACTCTCACTCGCTCCCTCTTTCCCATGATTATCCAATCGTCGGGCGACAAGAGCGTCGAGGCAGTAGTCAGTATATACCAGCTCCTGCGGTCTTCGGTGGCCGACAACAGCTCTAGGGTCGATAGTCCTGTCCGCGATTTGATGTTGTCTGTCCAGGACTTTCCTGGTCTTCCTCGCTTTCTTCCTCCTTCAACGTGCATGATGGTCACACCACTACCATCAAAAATTACCCCTCTCCCATCCTCAGGTATCGTATGACAAAGTTTCGTAATCAATACTATGGTTCCTTTTTCCTGTGCTTAACAGATAATGATTTACTTTTTAAATTTTTTTAGCCATGCGTAGCATCTCACGGGGAAAAAACCAACAACCCATCTTTGTCACGAATCCCAATCGTTAATCGCAATCTTAACTGACATTTATAACAAACCTACTGTTTTTAGCCATACAAATTAATATATAAGGGGGAAAATACATAATTTGTCACATGAACCATTTATATTTAATCATCATATTGCAATTTTTTCATAAGCTTGAGAGAAATTCTTACTGAATGGTTTATGTTATTATAAAAACGAAACACAATAATTGTTACAAATCCATTTCAATAATCGATTGCAGTATTTACAGATTACATAACTGTACCTAATGGGTATTGGCAGTACTCCGATTCTCGGTAGCCCTCCACACATCCATAACAGGGTCCGGTATTCCTCTTACAGCCCCTGTCATCACAGTTCTCTGGGCAGTCAGCGGTACAGTCTTGTGAAAACTTTCCAGGTGGGCATTCTGGGAAAAAAGTAATTGATGGTGGCTCAATCACCATCGTGATTATCATTATCATCACGTATCATTATTTTGATGATGATGATCATCATCATTATATTTTATCACCTTCATCATCATCATCATTATTGTGATCGTCGTCATCATTATCATTATCCCCAACATATTCATTATAATGACTGGAAGAGATGACAGCAGAGATGAATGAAAGTATCCAAATAGGGGTGGTTCCTGAGGAATGACTGCTCAGCCTTCCAGCACCAATACCAAAACCAGGAAAGGATCACAGCGCCTGAACGGATACAGAATAATTACCATGCAAAACGTTTATGGAAAGGTGCTGGAAAAAGTGATAGCAAGGAGAATATCCAGATACCCCGAGAACAGGAAACTGCTGCCGGAGGGATTGGGCAGTTATCTTCACACCACCAACAATGCAGGATCATGGCATATGAGATCTACGAAGGATTTCAGAATAGGGAAGAAACAGTCATAGCTGCGATAGATCTGGAGGATGCTTATTATAGAGTAGACTATGAGGAGCTCATATTTAAGATGGTGGATCTCGAACTTGACCCCTTTCTGGCGCGTTGTGTTGCCAGAGCGATGCTCACAAGGAAAGTAGCTACAAAATGTGGCACATGGACGTCTAAACCGCTGGAGACAGTACCAGGTCTCCTTCAGGGATCACCACTATCGCCTGTGTTGTTCAATATCTACACAGAGGAGTTGATCACAGATATGAATAATCCAAATGGAAGGACGTTAACTTTTGCGGACGATGTAACAGCCTATGAGCATGAGAATGATAGGTTAAGGATAGCCAAGAACCTGCTATGCAAGCTCAGCAACATAGAAAAGTGGTGCGAGGACAACAATACTGTAACCAATTTGGCAAAGGCATAGGTGCTATGGTGCTCCCTCATTAAAAAAAACAAACAAAACATGTAAAGGATCCTACCCCACCAGTGACAATGGACTACTGGGTTATTGAGAGGGTAAGTGAGCTGAAATACAATTGGAATCACCATTGATAGGACACTGTCATTCGGAAAGCACATAGAGAACATAATCTCCAAGGCGAGTAAAGGAATTGCCGCAGTGAAAGTGATGGCAAACACGATGATGCCTCAAAAGACACTCGTCATAATGATGCAACTTGTTGTGCTGGAGGTGATAGGCTATGGACTCGGCTTGCTCATTTTATTAAAGGCCCAAGTTGGAAAGCTAGAGAGAGTGCAAAATGAGGCAATGCAATGCTCACAATACTTGGATGCACTAGAGACACATCAATCGCGAGCCTAAGATACATTCTGGGTCTCTCCAGTATGGCTATGTAACACCGTTTAGCCCAGGCCAGGATGTACCTTAAGGTCATGGACACGAAGACCACCCACTGTACCCAGCATTTAAACAAGACAGAGGTTTATGAATATAGAGAGGACGCTCTTGGGTGGCACAAGCTGAAGAGACACTGAAGAAGGTATGCGCACTGGACGAAATTAATGAAGACAATGAATGGGTCCGAGTCGCAACAACATTTTTTGATCTGACAAGAGTCATCGTAAACTTGAAGAAAGGGGAGGTACTGAATGTTGCAGGAACAGTTGAAGTCGAAGTGAGACAGATTATTGAGGACAACTCTAGGCCAGCTGATCCAATCATTTATATTGATGGGTCTGTGAAGCGAGGAGTGGAAAGCGGATGGGGTTTTGTGGTCAATATTGAAGGCCGTGTCTATTACAAATCTTCTGGGGCATGCAACAGGCTAACGTCAATGCACACGAATGGAAATAGAGGCAGTGACGAAAGTACTTGGATGATTTCATGAGAACAAGCATTCTATCAAACATGCTATCAGCATGACGGACTCCCAAAATTGCTGACGAGAGTTAACAATCGGGCACTGAGGAAGGAATGGATGGATAGTATTTGTAACAGCAAGGTAAGAAAGATCACATGGATCTACGCGCCAAGTCGTACAGGCGTAATCGCAATGATCAAGCAGACAAGCTGGCATGCAATGCACCTGTTGTTAATGCCAACATTAAAATGGACAAGCAGGAGATCATGAAAGACTTAACCAGTAAGCATGTAGATGAGGGGATGGAACGTGGCAAGATGATACATTGCAAGATTGGAGGAGCTTGGAGTGACGAGAGGAAGTGGCAGTACCCGTATGCTGACAGGAACATTAAGACGCGCAACAAATCAGCAAAATACAGGAACAATAAGTAGACATACTCTGTGTTGGATTTTGGACAGGGAAACGGAGCACCTATGGCAATGTCCAGAGTGCCAGGATGTTGTTACCGAGGACAGATGACAGCGGACAGATACCATTTTATCATCATAGTCGTCGTCATCAATGTCAATATTTTCATTACTATTACCATATAACTAAAAATCATCGTCATAAACCTCATCGATATTATTATCATTTTAATAATTTTCATCATAATCGATAATTAATTATATCGTCTCGTCCACATCACCAACTTCATCGCCGTTATATATTCTTATTCATCATTATTATTGTAATTAAGATTATTTTTTATTTATTATATTTTGATGTATCTTTATTGTGATTTTTTTGTGTTCATTCACAATTCGTGAGTATTAGTGGCCTAGTGATTAACACAGTCCAACCGCAAGAGACTATGGCAGTATTCATTCATTAAAATCAATTGGCTAGGACGCAATGTGGGATCGATTCCGGTCTCGTGCAAAATCTCTTGATGACCCCAGGTCATTTGCGAGTGTAACAAGGTTCCGACAAAACGTGGGGAAAAAATCTCTGACGAACCGGAGTTTCGTCCATGATGTGATTTAACATCACGTTTATTTCAACTGCATGCCATGAAAGCGAGATCTTATTTAACTCACCCTCACTCATTTAAAAAGTAGCAGTGAAATATAACACTATCTTCGGTCATTCCAAAATTCCAAAGTTCTTGACACAACAAACATGTACGACACACTTTTAAGTACTTAAATCATGGCATACCTGCAGGACAGACTTTCAGTTTACTTTTGCAGGGTCCACTGGACTGAATCCTTTCCCCCGGACACATTTCACCTTTGTTCGTTGGCTTAGGATTGTCACACGCCCTGAAGTCATCACAATAAAGAACATAATTCTTATAAGAAGAGAAAGGGATTCAACTTTGGTTTCATAGCGACAGTACCGGTAGAGTCAAATCTTCTTCGCATTATGCAAGAGGAAAGTGCTCTTCGTAAGTACGCACCTAAAGGGTTAATCGTTAAGGAGGACGACTTGAGAATGTAACGACCTTCCTGGGATCCACTGCAAAACGCTTTAAGCTCATTTACTTGGGACGCGCTATGCAAACGCTCTATAAATGCCAAAGAAAACATGAATAAGTGGTAAAAATAAGCATTGGGTTCCAAGATTCCTTAAGGTTTTGCATTTGATTTATTTCAGTGGAAAAGGGTCATGATTTTTATCTGACACTTTGGTCATCGATATCCCCCCCTTTTTCTCTCATGCTACCTCCTGTAGAGTGTAATACATGTATATTATCATTCTGATGGTACAGGTTCGATTGATGTTTCGGCCTGTCTCATTAAAGCCCCAGGGCTTAAAAGCAAAAAAACAAAACAAAACAAAACAAAATCAACTATCGATTCTACACCATAACAATATTATTACATTATCACGAATAACCAAATTGAACGTCTTTAATTTACAAACAGACAACATTTCTGTCTTGCGATAGATTATTGGGCAATATCGTTGAACACGTGATATAGTCCGTTACTGTAAGATAGAAGATGAAAATGAATGAACAATATGAAATATAAAATGAAACTAGGAGACTTGAGTAACTGTACAATCCAATTATACAAAATATTTAACATAATCTATATGAAAAATGACTGTATTTTAGTTCCACTTTCCTATGCTTCCGTTCATGACATTATGGCAAGCCGAAAATTATTATACTTAATCGTATAATCTTATTGGCCAAGGCAAACACTGTCGGGTTGAACCATTTGCATGCATATAGAAGGTAGTTTTTGTACTTTCTTTTCCTTTTTCTAAATACGATTCTTATTGTATTATAAGGTGTTTACTCGATACAGCTATTTTAAGAGGCTCTGTGGTCGATGTATTGAAGGATATTTTCCCTACTTGGACAATGCGAAACTTAAGCTTGAATACAAAATTAAAACTGTTTAATTCATTCGTATCTTCAACTCTGCTTTATGGTTGTAAGGCCTGGACACTGCAGAAGGACACAGAGAGAAGGTTGGAGGCAATAGAATTATGGATTTAAAGAAGAATAATGAGAATACCTTGGACAGCGAAGGTAACAAATAAAGAAATTCTAAACAGAATTGGAAAAGAAAGAAACCATCAAAGTAATCATAGCCCGACAAATGAATTCTTCGACCATGTGATGAGACACAACACCTTGGAAAAATTGGTCGCTTGTTGAAGGATTGCTGACAAACGATGCAGAGGAAGACAAAGAACAACGTACTTGACAAGTCTCAGGAGGGGAACTAGCATCATAAAAAGACCATCCCAGAATTTGCGAGAATGGTTGTCATCAGACGCAAATGGCAACGTATGATCGGCGACGTCCGGAGAGGGCAGGCCATGAATACAGTAAGTAGGTAAGGACAAAGTGATTAAGTGCCACCGCACAGGTCGCATTTGTCATACCCTCATGTATCTTACTTACTTACTTCTAGGCACGTAGCTCAAGGATGAGCATAGGCCATCGACGACTCTGAGCCATCGCA
Source organism: Aegires albopunctatus (assembly GCA_032466395.1). Classification (NCBI taxonomy): domain Eukaryota; kingdom Metazoa; phylum Mollusca; class Gastropoda; order Nudibranchia; family Aegiretidae; genus Aegires; species Aegires albopunctatus. The sequence goes on from JASKDV010211373.1 coordinate 6,435, forward strand.
CTCCATTCTGGGTTGCTTGATGAATTTCCGTCTAGCTGGTTCCCTGTCTATTCATTTCATCTTCTGTGTCTCGCCTCTAGGAGCTCTTCCTCCCCCCGCACCCTCTCTCTCTCTCTCTCTCTCTCTCTCTCTCTCTCTCTCTCTCTCTCTCACTCTCACTCTCTCTCTCTCTCTCTCTCTCTCTCTCTCTCTCTCTCTCTTCTATTTTCCATGCGGGTTTCAGATCAGGAACTGGCGAGTGATGTTGGATGCTGGTTTCCAGAGGGTGTGCCCAATCTAAACCCACTTTCTCTGCAGAATCTACTTCGGCACTGGTTCTTGTCCCGATTCCCATGTGTCACATTATTTTCATTTTCCCCCCTTTCTTTCCTTCGTTTATACATTATATTGTCTGCTTTCTTGCGACGATCTCATTCATTCAATTATTACCCAGCTATTTATTACATGTATTACATTCGCCTACCTGAGCCTCTCGAGTCTTCCTACTGCATTGCAAGCCGCGGCACAATACTGGTTTATCCATGGACCCCATCTCCCGTTTCCTGTGAAAACAAAAACAAAACAAAATAAATCATTTGTAGACCACAGTGGCAGAATTTTCCTGGAAAAGTACAGATTATACGTACATAGTCCACTATAGTTTAAGCGCTCTAATCGACAGACTCTGCTAGCTCATCACGAAAGCGATATCACTAAAAGCTGCTAGTTATGTTTTATACCGAGCCAAGGGCTATAATAGATATAAAGGATAACTTTACACACTGACCTTTAGTGGTACGTGTACTATAGACAAAAGCAGCCCGAAATTTTTAAATTGTGGGTTAAATCCATGCAAACAATGACATATCCTTTTACGGCTCTTCTTTCTAGGAAACATTTCGGGAATATTTTGCAAGGGTTGCCCCCTACCGACTGAGCTGCCCGACGTGGTATAAATCACAATAATTATTAAAGGCAATGCTTTCCCTGACAATTAAAATATAGATAGATATCTCATAGAACTCAATTCAAATTTTGAAGATTTAAAATTTTTTTTTTTTTTTTTTTAAAACACAGTTATATCTATGATAAAATATCATACCTCTCATCTCAGTAAGGTCTTCATCTATCTCTTCGTCGCCGTCGTCGTCTGTGAGAAAGAAAGTGGAAAATGAATTGTGTAGGTCGCATTCATAACACCAGAGAATCTAGACTTTTTCTGGAAACAATAACTGCATACAGATAGGATAAGATAAGATAAGATAAGATAAGAATAACTTTATTGTCCAAAAAGGCACATCTTTTTGTTGTAACATCCAGGATAATATAGTATGTCAGTTAATTATGATAACATAGTATAATATATAATACATTATTATGATATATAAACAACAACAGAAACAAAAACAAAAACAACAACACTTACTTTACAATACAGATGAATAAACAAATTACATGTCTTATATTATTACAACAATTTGATGGCGGCTGGGAGAAAGAGATTTCTATATACGATTTTGTTGCATTTGAATGAGAGATTATGCCAAGGATTTACTTTGCGCGCACACTGATGTTGAGAGTGAATTTTCTTTAAAAAAATTTTTTTTCGGTAGTCGCTTTGTCTCGGGGTTCTCGTAGTTATTCTATAATTTTCTTGCGTAGCCAGTCGGCTGATCAGCTCACGACATCTCGTTGGTCCAACGGCAAGTGAGAGTTGTTTTGATCCGAGCTCGGTCTTATATGTTTATCTCTTTCACCATTTCTGCTCGAGCCGTGGAGTTGGCTTTTCTACAGCCCAGAGAGCCGTGATTTTGTGTGAGAGAACGTTTCCTTTTCAGGACCCTCCCTTTGGAGTTTGGTTCGATTCATTTTGTTTGGGATGGCCTTGTTGTATAGTTGTTGAGTTCGTTTGGATTGGTTTGTTGCTTTTTGTTAGCTTGGAGTTAGCGAAGAGTGTAGTCTAGCCTTGGCGAGCGTGTAACCAAGACTTACTTTCCTCGCCCACCAGGCATTTCTGAGCGAACAGTATCGTTTGAGAGATACGATTTGCCTTGTTATCGACTCTGACGATCGCGTCATCGCGAACAGTTGCATTTTGGTTTTTGTTCTATCCTTGTATCGTCTGTACCTGAGCCTTCTCATCTAACCTTCACGTACCGTACATCAAAGAGCTATCGCTCGACACAACTTAAAAGTAATGTGGCAACACTAGAACATTACACAGTCGGTTAACGAATAGTACGCAATTCTAGTTGTCTCTGCAAGACAAAAGAGGAAGCAGTGGGCGGAAGAAGGGGGGGGGGAGTTTGTACGAATCACGAACATGTAGGTCGAAGGGGCTGACAGATACAGACAAGAGACTGTGGTGGGCGAAGGACTTTAGTGTGGTGTGTGTGTGTGTGATTTGCCGAAAAAACATTGTTGTGTGTTTTGACGACATGTGCAGGAATGAGCTGTCGAATCTTTATTAGAAGTAGAAGACGTCTGCATTCTTAGACTTGTGGTTATTGTGATTCGGCAATGGGTGTTGACATTATAATGGAGAGAATAGTATTTTGTTTTGTCTTTAAAAATGTTGATGTTGCTGGTGGGTTCTTGGTGGTCCTAGCGTGTTCCTAGACATAATGTTGTTCCTTGTGATGCCTGGGCTGAGAGTTTGTCATAACGGTGAGAATTGTTGTCCTTAGCGGGGTGTGGGCCATGTTGGTGGAGATATTGTAGCCCCACAGAGCATTGTTGCCAGATATGCAATTGCTGCCATATCTTTAGTTCCTTTGGACCGTTAACTCACCAGGAGTGAGTTTAACTCTAACTTCATTATTCTGCCTTATTTATATTATTGATTTATCGATTTTATTTCATTGTTATATTTGTTATTGTGTTAAATTTATTCTCTTAGTTTAGTTAGTTAGTTATTATTGTTAGTGTCTGTAGTGCATGCCTGTAGTCGTATTAACTGTTTGTGTCTTAGGTTAGTTAGTAATTAGTTAGATAGTATAGTGTTGTTTTACTGACCGTTGGCCCTGGGAAAGCCTTCGCGTCAGTTGTAATGTTCGACCTATTGACCGTAAGGCCCTGAGCCAAGTCGTACGCGTCAAATGATACATTGCACCGTGTGATGGTCGAGTGGTTTGCGTGGCAGGCTTGCAGTCGAATGTATCAGGAATCGATCCCCGCTAGCGCTTGGTTTGAGTCCTTGGGAAAGTCTCTTTAAACGTGTTGAGTTGACAAAAGTGAATTGATCGCCAAGGGACCTTACGCTTTAGGCGCTTAACAATGACTTCCTTACTTCCCCTCGCCGAAGCAACACAGAATGTTGAGGACAAGATTGGCAGCCTGTAAGGCTCAATTACAACTTTCGGAGACGGGCAATCGTAACGGCAGGTACTCATCCACACCAGAGTCGATGGAGTCTGAGGTAGATGTAACTATTGTAACAAAGTAGTTTACCTTAGGACACCCCGCCGATGACCAGAAGTTATGGAGAATTTTTTTTTGTGTGTGCATATATAGCGGGAAACGATCCCACCACGTCATCCAACCGAACGGTGTCGGTGAGTGGAGCTGCTGGAGTCTCTTTGTTTGAACTGTGTTGACCACTAGACTTCTCAGTCCCCACATGTGATCAAATCTATTTCAAGTATCTTTACTGACGTTTACAAAAACTCTTTGTTTAACGTTTACTGCCATGCGTGACAAACACTTCACCGAGTGAGATGACGGCGATATGTTAAAAAAGATGACGATGGTGATAAGAAAATGGTAATGGATGAAGATGAGGAGGAATAGGGGAGGCCGACGACAACGATGACAATAATAATAATAATAATAATAATAATAATAATAATAATAATAATAATTATAATAATAATAATAATAATAATAATAA
>JASKDV010211384.1:0-10301 GCA_032466395.1 Aegires albopunctatus
CTGAATGTAGTAAGCCTGTAAGCCTGCTTAATAAACTGAAATCCCACAAATTCGTGATCAAAAGTCAAAACGAAAATCTTCGAACAATGCCCTCTGGTTAAATCACACCTTGAGAGCTCAGCCACTTAAACAGAACTTTCTGGTTTCAATGCAACAGTGCTAAAAATGCGCAGCCATCCATATCTCTTCCACTCCCTATGCATGTCGTTATGTGTCCTGATGCAGGCTCTGAAATTTCTATCTGACATCAATCGCATAAGGTTGAAAGAAAAAGAATTTAGGTTCAAGGTTATGAATTGGCAGCATTGATGTTTCTTGAAAAATAAACCCAACAAACAAAACCCAATCAAAAAACCTAAAGGACACCAGCCACCAAGAAAAAGATACATAAAAGAAGGACAGAAAAACATGAAACCAAAACAGCACTACACTGTAATGCAGTAAATAGCATTCCCGAGTCTGCACAAAATGAACACACACACTGATATAGGGGTTCCTTTGAATTGACATGTATAATTCCCGAAACAGCCATGTTATGTCATTATCAGTTATATTGAAATCCCCTTTATACTGAAATCTTTTCCAAAATGTTTTGATTTCAGATTAAGCGGGTTCAACTGTATTAGTAAAAAATAACAAAGATATTATATAAGCAACTCAACCAGAATAAGACTAAACAAAACACAGTCAAAGTTTCGATTGAAAAATCTTCATCAAGAGAAATTTTCAGAAAAATTACTGATGCAGATCATGGGAATCATTTAGATGTACTTATCATCGGTATGTGTTATCGAAATCTCCACCATGTGCTCTCTACAGATTTTCATAATACATGATTTATTTCTTTTTGAACACTCTCACTGCTCTGGCAAGGCGATTTGGTGCCGCGCAGAGATTGCTGGTTCAATTCTTTCTTGCTTTACTAGATTTTTTACGTTTCTTCCTTTGTATGAATATTGTCTTTCTCTCTTGGGGTCATCCTATAATAATATGCTACATGTTTTAAATTGTTATTTATATATACCCCATTGCCTCATACCCTTTATTTATGGAAGGAAAACAGTGAAAAGGTTTTGATCACGTAACTGATATAATGCATATTTCTATTGGTTTATAAGTCTTGATATTTTAAGAGGTGACACACAACCACATTTACTTTAAAACAAAGCAACAAATAATATTTTTTGATGTCCTGAATTAGCTGGTTTGTGCCTGAGACCATCAACATGTAGTTGAAATTTGGCAACAGATTGTAAGAGGGCCATAATAATATTTGCTATTGTTTAATAAAATAAAAAATGTGAATTCAAGTTATCAATAAAATTAAAAAAGAAAAAGTCTGAAAAATTGACAGTTGTGTTATACGTTGAGACCATAAAGGCAGACATTTTATGTGTGTTAAAAATAGCTTTGAGGGAACAAAACTTAGTTGCTTATTCAATCTGTTATGACATACATAAAATTCATGACATGTGTCACTTTTGTCCGGTATATTTAGGGTCAAAGAGTTAAGTTAAGCCATAAGTAATGGGGTATACAACTATTATTTTCCTTCTAAAATTTATTCCACACATAAAAATTCAGTCTCATTCTGCTTTAATTGCCATAGCCATAAACCATAATAGAATTTAGTGACACAATTTGTCAGTTGACATCATTGGTGCATATCAATAGGAGGCCACCATTCAGGAACAACTGGTTTCACTTGAGTAACAGAATCTTCCTGTTTAATACTTAGGCCGTCATTGATAAAGGCCAATCGAACTAAGCCAAGGCCATAGCTTTCCTGATGACTCCTGAGTTTCCCAGCATTCCTACCCTTTTCATTGACTATCGTGGCATCGCTTGCAATAGAAGAAGGAGGGCTAGACAGAAAAATAAAACAAAAGCAGTTATTTTGATGATAGAATTAAATTACAGTAAGAAATGTTTGTCTTAAGTGTAGAAGATTTCTCTCAAAGGGTTTACAATTAAATCATTTTTTTAAATAAATGGATGCCAAACCATACCCATCCTATGGGAATTTCATCCCCTCTATACAACACTGGTTATCAAGTGTACAATTTGTCAGCTTAAACACAATTTAAGCACAGTTTATGCCAATAAAACATTGTACTGCATTTCATGTGCTACTGTAGATGCTTCTGTAGCTGATTATGTTTTATTTCAGAATAGGGGTGCTAATGCCATGCCCAACCCTCTTCACTTTACCCAGGCTTAAGACTGGCAAGAGACGATGAGGTCTCCTGAAGGAGGGACCTGGAGGTGGACATCTGACAAATGAGCTACATCTGGAAAGAGTTAAGAGTTAGAGACATTGGCGCAGGATCGGGGACGATGGCGTGCAACTGTGAATTGCCTATATTCCCTGAGAGGCTAAAGGATTAAGAAGCAGAATAAGACTGCATTTCATTTGTATATGTACTGTGTCTGTGTGTAAGTGTCTTCAATTCTTTAAGTTATTGTGAGTTTGAATATGTGGAAAATATGAATTAGTCACAAAGAAGAATTCTGGATTGCTATTTAATGTATTTATTATTCTCAATCAACAGTAAGATTAAAATTATATTATCTTTAAGTCAAAATTGTGAGCTCTTTTATAATAGGAGCCAAATTTAAGCAGGTGTCTCAATAATGACATATCTATAATAAGTCTGATATTTGAAAATGTTTTACTTTGCTCAAAATTTAGTTGAGATGATCTTTATAAAATGTAATCTTAAAACCCAACTTTATGTGTAAATTCCAGAGGTACCAACCAGGTTTGTCTACCATGGAACTCAAAACTGAATAAAGCTTTCATTGGGACCAAAGAAAATTTAGCAGTAGAATAGTTTGGGCATGGCTTTTCCTTTAAATTATTGGCTGATCTTATGTTATTTTGAAACATTGGACTCTTACCCATTATCTATTCAAGCTGATGGTGGGTTGGCTTTTTATCAAGAAAGTGAGAAAAGCAAAAAAGTAATGAGTGCTCCCTGTATAGTGCTTTCCTACTAATTATACTAATTGTGCTTTACAGAGATTGTTACACTCCAAAATTCTGCTCAACCCCAAAGTAGCATACAGTTGTGCACATCAATGAAGACACTTTCTTCTAACACTATGATAAGATTAGACTCTGTCAATAGATAGGTACACTTGTACTCATTTTACACCTGGATACAGTAAAGAAAAAGTGTTGTGTGTAAAGAACCTTACCTGAGAACTCAATGTCCTGCCTACTGGGAATTGAACCTAGGACCTTTCAATGTCCAACTTAAATGCCTACCTCCAGACCACAATGCCACAAGTGGTGATATACCTGGACTTAAAATTTAATTATCTTATGCTATTGTGACTACCTGAGTTGATATAATGGAGACATAATTATTCACCTGTTTAGAATGATGGGCATGAGGCGTTTGCGAGTAACACCTGTGTGATGTGTTCTGGCTGTCAATTCTTGACCGATGTAACATCCCTTGTGGAAATCAACTATTGTCGGTAAAGAAATTAGAGTACAATCAAAAACATTATTCGCCTGAATCATGAAGGTTGTGCATTAATGTCGTTATATTTTTCAAAACATGATTTAGTAAAATAGTCGCTGGAAATGAAATGTATCAATGATTAAATCTGCTTATTTGTCATTATACAGATGAAAGGTTTTCTCCTTCTTTATAATGTATACAATTGTTAATTGGCTGCAAGATTTCAGTGCTCAAGGGTCAAGTACTTAGATATTATCAAATACCCCAATCCCCAAATATGATGGAATCTCTAGAGTCAATTGTGGTTGAAATTCTTGAGAAAATGTGTAAAGAGACTTTCCCAAAGACTCAAAGTTGGGCCCAACGCTAGTGGGAATAGAACTCACAAACCTTTGATTATAAGCCAAACACACTGACCACATTGAGACTATGATGACAACAAAGATTGAAACATTAATTAACTTGCTATTCAAAATATTTCACTGCCCATCATTAAATCTTAGGTTGCCCATCAATTTTGATTAAATATAAATTGTGAACTATAAATAAGTAGGTCTTTTCGTTACTTAAATAAACATGTGAAATTGCCTAACATGCAATGGCTGATTCTAAATATGGAAGTTTTTAGGTTGGAAATTTGAAACACTTTTTTCATAAATCCTGGGAAATATTGGTGAAATGTAAAATCATCAAGATTAGTCGGGATTCTCGATTTCCCGAGGACCAGGGATTTTGATTTTTCCTCAACAGTTTGAGGTATTTAAGTCCTATTTTTTGGGTGAAAGCTAGCAGCTACTAGATGCCATTTTTTAATATTGTCACTCAGAGTCAAGTTTGGTTGGAGAATAGATAAAACGTTTATCAAGAACGCATGATGATCTCAGCTGACTTAGGTGTTCCCTTGACTTACTGATTTCACACAAGGGTAATAAGTGTCAGGTGAGTCTGGCTTAGCAGGCTATGACTTTCACAAGCCAAACATAGGAATTCATCTTGAAACTGTCATACTGCAATGTGGGTGGCATAATAAGTAAAGCGCTTAAACATGGCCATCACATTTGGGTGAGAAGGGAGTGCCTGAATTGTTAAGAAAAAATACAAGGCTAATAAATGTAATGTCAACCAAAAGTAGTCCCAATAGGTTGGAGACCCTACATGTCAAAGGTCAATTACATATATTTCATTATATCATCATCATCTCCTTTCACCCCTGTCAGAGTATAGGCCACGCACAAGCAAATTACATCTGTCCCTATCTTGGGCTATCTTATCAAGCCTGTTCCACATGACCCTCACCTCTTTGATATCTCCGTCAATACATCTTTTCCATGTCTCCTGTGGCCTACCCCTGCCTTGCGCTCCCTGTGGATTCTATTTCAATGATTGTCTGGTGATATCGTTATTTTGCTTCCTTAGCGTATGTACCATCCATCGCCACCTTCTGAGTTCAGAAGGTGGAGATGGAAAAGAGAAAGAAAAGGAGAAGAAAAGGAGAAAGAAAGAAAAAAAGAGATGAGAAGAAAAAAAAAAAAGAAAGAAGAAATTTTATTACATGGTGACCTAAAAACAATTCCTCGGGTCTGAATTCCTCTATCAAGATTGCACAGAAATATTTCAATAAAATTGTGGCATATATTCATTGAAATATGGTATGTGAAATGTCAAAGCCATCAGTTGCATTTAATGTGGTAGTGCAATTTCAATATGTACTACTCAAAACAAGTTAAGGACCACATTGTAAGCATAAATATAAACTTCCGTATCGCCTCTGCTCATTCATATTTCCAAAGGCAACAATTTGATCTCTGAGCCAATAATCACTGAGTGGCTTACTGCAAGTCGTCTTGTCATTTCACATATCAGAACTTCATCATGGAGCTAGGCCAGCGCTCTTCCTTGGTTGATGGTACACAAATGGTGACTTTGGGGGTATGGTTGATAAATGCAGAAAAACTCAGCAATAAATACCTGTCAGACCAGACAAACTCATTGAAAAGTAATCACAGATCATACTTTCTTCGGGTGAATTTGCTTTAAGCACTACTCACAAACTCAATATCATGTGAGGGATCCTCAAATTGAGTTGAAAATCATGCAATATAGTCCATTCTTTCCACACATCATCTAACTCACCATTAAAACTTGTAGGTGCTTTCTTTTCAAGGTCGTAAACTGTGACTATTAATATCAATCATTCAGTTTTCATTAACTTGCTCTCCAAAACTTGGACTAAGCAGTCAACTGGTGAACTATAAAGAGCAAGGGTAAAAATAAGTAGTGGTCCGTAACTTTTTTTGAGTAGTATGGTTGGGTCAAAACTTGAAAAAACAGACGACCTTTCATTATTCAGTCAAATATCCTTTGAGTGTTCAGTGAAGCCTACTTGCAAGGTAATAATGCAATGAAGTCTTTTTCTCCATCAAGAAAATGCATTGCTGATGTGCTCAAAGCGAATCAGATGGTTAACTATTAGAATAAGTCAGCTTTTGTCTGATAATTCCCTCACAATTTGAGTGCCGCATCATCCCATTTCTTTGAATCATGTCTCTATTAATTACAATTTTAACACCATGACTAAGATTAGAATCATTTTCAAAAGTAAATGCAAATTCCAAATAGATCTAGTTACAGCGATGTAACAAAAATATAGATATTTAAAATTAGACCAAGAGTCAAGAATTAAAGAATTCCTTCTGGAATTCCCCATTGATATCGCATTTGTCTGTAAACACTCTCATCAACAGAATTCCTGATCCATTCTTAAAGTGAAATTAAAAATACAATTTTTAATGCAACAATAATATTATTTATGATATGCTACTAATCTCTTCTTACAAAACTGATAGGTACAAAATCACAATTAAACTCAGAATTTTCTGAACAACAAGAAATCATACTAATGAATAAATTATTCAGAATCCAAGTGACAGTGTAAGATATTATAAATGCCCTGGAAAGAAATGAACTAATATGAAATATGAATAAAATTTCAAGATCACAATTATGACCATTTGCAAGAGGGATGTATGAAAAGTGATCATTTCAATTAAGTGTCAGTTTGGTTTTTTTAATTTTTGGTTAGTCATGCATCAAAGACTGTCAAATCTCTGATCATGAATGAAAGTCTATGAAATTTTCTACACAAATTTTTAAAGATTAAATGTTGTTTTGTAAAATTCCAAATCGATTTGACAATGTGCTCATATTATAGGCTGTCATACTCTGTACATTATTTTATTGGGCCACCTGATAATATATATTTATGAGTAATTTATATTTGTTGCACCCGTTAATTTTGGCCCGATATCCAGGGTGTCCCAATTACCAGGGTTCCAAATAACAGAGGAAAAGGCCTCCACAAACTCACTTCCGTTCATAAAAGCCAGGTTACTTTCCAATGGAAAACAATTTCCAGGTGGGAGGTCTGTGGGTCCTTCTGGAATGCCCCATTGATATCGCATTTGTCTGTAAACACTCTCATCAACAGAATTCCTGATCCATTCTTAATGGGAAGGTAAAAAAAACATTTTTAATGCAACAATATTATTATTTATGACAGTTTTACCTAAACAAGTGATGAAATTGCTACATTTTGAAATTTTAATGTTTCATGATGTAAATAGGCTACCTCGCAAACCCTTAAAGAACTGCATATTATTTCTTTCAATAATAATTGCGATATTATCTCAAGAATCTGTATTGAATACAGTTAACAATAAGAATTTTACTAAAAAAGAACAAACTTAAAATCAAAATGCCAACTTATATATAGTGTTTATTGCCAAGGGACTTTAGTCTCTAAGCACTTTACTTTTTATCCCCCTGACCGACAAAAATACAGAACACACAGAATTAGACTGGCAGCCAATTAGGTTCAAGTACAATTTTTGGTCTGGACAACGCAATCTTAATGGCCAGGTACTTATTTACACCTGAGTCAAGTAAGGGAGATGGGACACAAAGTGTCCTACCTATGGACACACTGCCAATCACCTGTGGTGATCAAGAAAGAAAATAATTTGCATCTAGTGGGATATGATCCCATCAAGTAACTCAATGACCCGTTTCGATGTGTGGAGCTGCTGGAATTTCTCATGTTTGAACTGTGTTAACCACTAGAAAACTGACACCACCCAGACATCTATTATGAAAACATTCAACAATTCAAATTATATAAGTTTTGTTGTATTAGTTAAGTTACAAATAATCAAGTTTATATTGCAGTGAAACCCTGATAGACTATTGCAACTCATATTCCAACTAATCCTCCCCCCACTCAAATACAACCACGCACATATTACTCGCACAGACAACTCCCTATCAAATAATTGCTTAGACACCCTTTAAAAAAGTGGCAGAATTGTAATGCCTGTACTACATTCTACATTGTAATACTATAGCCTAGATCTAGTCAAAGCACAGGGCAGTTTAATATTGTGCACTGAAATAGAGAAAACATATTTGTATGGAAGTGTATTTATGAGAGTGTTTGTATCTGTGACAATGTGAACATGTAAATGGATTATTGTCACAGACAAGAGGGTAATTTTGACATTGGCTGTATTTCTTCCTGCTCTGTGTTTTCTTGACACTGGTGACACAAAGCATCTCACCAAATGTCATACCATGTACATAGGGTGTTACCAAAGTTCTAATTCTATGATTAAATCAAGTAAGAAAGATGATTTTTTGAGCGCACAATTCATTTATTTAATAATTCTTCTTCTTCTCCTTCTTCAAATAAACTGACACAACTCAACTGGGTTGAGTATTACTGTCAATACGCAAACTAACAAAAAAACAACAACAACAAAACAAAACAAAGACTAATTAGGCCTATATGAACATTTAAGAATTTCATATTGTAGCTTATGTTTAAATTATCAACACTTTCGCTACTTCTAATACATGTATTAGGATTCAATTTATTCCACAATTTAGCAGTGCTAGGAAAGAAAGAATGTCTATGGCAATCATTTTTAGAGACAGGGATGTTAAATGTCTTGATTATCTGAGTTCCTAGTTCTCCTATTACTTTTATTTAGTTCATTTATGGAGATATCTATTTGATCGTTAATTGCTTTAAAGACTATTACTTTATTTCTAGCTCTTTGTTCCTCTAAAGGTGTCCACTCCAATTTTTTCATGTTATGTATTGTGCTACCATGTTCATATGAATAGTTATTAGTTACAAATCTTAATCTTGCTGCATTTTTATGTACTTTCTCCAAGCTATCTATTTGGGTTTTAAGACACAGACACAGCATCCATGTTGTTGGTTGGTTAGGATTTTATGTTTACCTAAGTGTTTCATGATACTACTATGTATTATGTGCTCTAGTAGTTTGCAGTTTATTGAAGTTAATGAAACTGGCCAATAGTTTTGAGCTTTAGATTTATCTCCTTTTATAAATAATGGAACTATACTAACATTTTTTCAATCCACTGGTACCTTTCCTTGATTAATTGATGTTTGAAAAAAGAGAGTGTATTGAGTCTAAAATTTCAAATGCACAGTTCTTTAAAAATCTACCTGGTATACCATCTGGGCTTGTTGCCTTATGTTCATTGATGTTAAGTAATGGCTTTTACTTTTGATTTATGTCCAGTTTTTCATATTTTTGTTATCTTCACAAATTATATTTTTTATGTATTTTGTATGAGCTAATCTAAATTCTTTTTGGCATATCCCTTTGATCTATTTTTATTTTTTCTCTTCTTGTTCTGAGTTACAAGATTTCATTTATTTTTCTAATCCACCTTTTCTTTATACGCGCTAAGCGATTTGTTTTTGTTGTGAACCATGGTTTTTTATATCTCTTTGAAACAACTTTAGTTGGTAGATGCTTGTTTATCATTTCTTGTATATTTTCCTTTAAATGATTCCACATTTCATCAATATCATAATTTGTATTATATCTATGTTTAAATTTATCAGAAAAGTTTTTGACATCTGTTTTTAGTTCATCAAGATTATATTTAAAAAATGTGTCCATAGGAGAATTGTGTGTGGAGTTGTTTTCTTTCTGTTAGGTATAATATTACTATGGATTACAACTGCTTCATGGTCACCTAGTCACCTAGTCATGGAATTAAAGGTTGGTTGTTTTTTTTTATAATTAGGTTGGGATTATTTGTTAAGAACAGATCTAATATGTTTTGTCCTCTTGTAGCAAAATCCACTACATGTTTGTAAATATTGAGTTTAACCTTGTTTTATTTTCAGTGCTATTTGCATCCCAATTAATTTCTCGTAAATTAAAATCACCACCAATCAACAAAAAAAAAAAAAAAAAAAAAAAAAAAATGATTTATTATTTTTATCATATAAATCAAACAATTCTTTAGTTAGTCTATTCATGTATTCTTCTTTGGTGTTTTGGGCCCTATATACTGATCCTACAATTAATTTTCTATTGAATTTGGTTGTTATTATGCAAAAAATTCTCTCTATATTGCTGTTTATGATGTCTTTTTGTTCAAATTGATTTCTTTCTTGACTGCAATTAAGACACCTCCACCTATTCTATCACCTCTATCTTTTCTGAATATGTTATAGCATAGTAAGTTAATTTCACTATTTCTTATGGCATTATCAAGCCAGGTTTTTGTTCCTATGATTAAGTCTGGGCTTTCAATTCAATAACCATCTTTTGTAATTCAGCTATTTCATTATTTAAGCTTTGGAAATACATAATAATTGATTTTAAACTTTTATCTGGGTTAAGTATTGATCTAGTAGTAGTAGTAATAGTAGTAGTAATTTGGGTGGTCGAGGCCTTTTAAAGTCCTTTTCACCTCTCGCGTGTTATAGTGTTTAACTTCAGT
>JASKDV010211395.1:0-10301 GCA_032466395.1 Aegires albopunctatus
CCCCCCCCGCCCCCCCCCCCCCCCCCCCCCCCAGTCGGCTACACAACAATGAACATTTCAAAGATCTTTTTTTTGACAAAGTTCCCCAATGTCTACTTGTTGTTGTTATTTTTAATTTTTCATAAGCATAATGTGATCACAATTAGGATAGTGTTAATATATTCAAAAGTATCTAAAATGGTAGAACTTTCTGACAGTTAAAATCGAGATGCCTGGTGTAGTGTTCCCAGTCAAATATATTTATTCCTAATAATATATATAGAAATCATTTCATAACACTAACATCCTTGAAAATGAACATTAACCAATATCATAACCATCATTATCATCACCACCACCATCATCATCCTTGTCATCAGTATCATCAACGCTGTTAGTATATACTGCTGCCTATTTTGTGTGTGAATTAATATATATATATTATTATAAGTATTCTTTTCCACTATCTTTTCTTGTTCTCAGTTTGTAAAACCTGAAAATTCTACAAAATATATGATGAACAAAAGAAAAACCCTAACATTTTACAAACAAAACCAATCATCTATTGATCCTTACATTTAAATCATCAACAACAACAAACATTTTAAAAATAATGTTTACATGCCCTTCTACTCCTTTCAAAATCTCTCAAATGAAATATTACTTAAAGTGAGAATGATCAATAAGACATTCAGAATACTGATTAAAATTGACAAGAAAGATGAATAAAATCTTGGTTTTGCAGCTTTGCCCTGTTCCAAAATTATCAATCGAAATAATCAATTTTCCTCTTACTTTAGAAACAAACAGGTGCCAACAGGATTGGTCCATGCGCCATCTTTTTTCTCAGCTGGGGGAGCAAAACCAAAGGATATAACTGCTCCACTCTCAACTTGGGTATCTCCAAAGGAGGAGATTTCTAGCTCCCAGTAAAAGGATGGTGCCTGGAGATGAAAGCAAATTTTATCATTATTATCAATGCTACAATATATGAGTTATTTCTCATTGTTATTTATCATCATTGTCTGCACCTTTTTAAATTATCCCAATTATATCATAATCATTATCATTCAAATTCATAGAGAAAGAAAAACAAGAAGGAGAACAAGAGAGGCAGAAAAGAAGGAAAAAAAGGACAAGAACAACAATGAACATAAGGAAGAAGAACAAGAACACGAATCAGGTGAACATAAACAAGAGCAACAAGAACAAGAGATGCAGAAGTTAATGTTATACCTCCTTTGGTATGCGCTGATTGGCATACACCATGGTACCTCTTGGGAGGCCCATGCCAGCACTTGGGTCTCCTAGGAACATGACTGCTGTCATCCCATGAGAGAACAGAGAGGCTCTTGAGGGTGGGAAAGGCCTGCCTAAATCCCATAACATTTCTTTGGACTAAATAACAAATAAATATATATAACATAATGGTAGCACTATATATATATATCATGAAACAGTTGGATTGGATACGCTTAGAGGAACAAAGAGCTAGAAATAAAATAATCGTATTCTTATAAGCAATTAATGGTTTTTCATCCCTCTGAGTTAACATTGAAGTTGCCTTATCTTCATCATGGCTTATTCAAGCCTACTTAATGAAGAGGAAGTGAATGTTGCAGAATTTTCCACACAAGGTGTTCTACTGATTGGCAGTTATGAATGAAAGTAATAGAAGGACTAGGAATTCAGACAGACATTATATTTCTGCCTCTAAAAATGATTGCCATCTAATAGTCATTCTTTCTGCCATAGCACTGCAAGATTGTGGAATAAATTGAATCCAGATATAAGAAGTAGTGATGCTCTTAAACAAAGGCTATAATATGAAATACTGAGATCTTTATACAATTAATTAGCTAATATAATATTAATATATAATACTTCAAGTATTCTCCTAATATTTTTTTTTCTTCTTTCATTTGGCATATTGCAGTAATACTTAACCTGGTTCAGTTTTGTTAGTTTATTTGAAAAAGAAGAAATGTAATGGAAGGAACTTTATCATCTTAAGTATAATATTCACAGCTAGAAAAAAAACAATGCTTACACCTTCTATTACCAAAATGCCTTTATACTTGGTTGTACATAGTGAAGCGAAAAATTAAAATACATGATACTGATTACATTAAGTTAATAATATGAGGGGGAAAAGAGTGATGTTGATATTCACATAGTTATACTGATATAATTCAGCTTAATTTGAACAGAAAAGAAAACAAGATAACTACAATTTCTGTTCATGATAAGCTCTTATTGGTCTGATAAATTGAATGGGAAGTTGTTAAGGTAGAAATTCAATTCAACATAGACTCACTGGTCGGATGTTTGTGCGACATGGTGGAGGAGGAGGCTTTGCACAATCCCTATATAGCATTCGTAGGCGTTGACAATGGGATTCAAGAATGGGAAGACGGCTTCCTATAATCACAGTTTAAAAAAAAAAACAATTTAAAAAATCAAACATTCAAGATTTTTTCTTCTAATATCAAATATCAGTTCCACAAAAATATTCCAAAAACAAACTTAATAAAATTGGCAGCAATACATAAAAATTTAGGAAATCTCTGATCTTTTCAAGTTGAAACAAAATATCATGCAATGTAGCTGTGTGAAAATTTCCTTGAATAATATAATCTTTTTAAAGCTCAATGTAATAATAATTATAAAACAATCCCATTTCTGTACAGTTATGAGAAAGGTAACAATGCTTCAAATTCAAAATAAAACCTAAAACTAAACAATATGTTTCGTTGCACGCCACATTTTACCATATATCCAGATAAAGAAATAAACTATTAACTAATATAATCCAAGTTTTATAAAATGTCTTAAAGGCACAAAATATACTTTAGGCAATTTGAGTTACGGTAAACAATAACTTGATCAAACCTGCATATATATATTTATTTTTTTAATAAAAGAATGAACCTAAAAGTTACCAGTATGACAATCTTTAGCTAGAGATTTGAGCATTTCCAGAGAATAGCCACAGTGTTCTATAAACTTCTTGGCAAACTCAATGTTGTGAAGATATTGGGCTAGTACAATGGCTGTTCGCGTCCTGATTTCAGCGACAACCCTGCAGACCTGATTGGCCATGGCGTTACCATCACCAGAAGAATGCAGAGGCTGGTTGATGGGGGAATTGTTTTCATCACTTGGAAGAACAATCGTCTTTACCGCTGATAAAAATGCATCACCCATGTCGGGTTGGTACTGGTTGAATAACTATGGAGAAGAAAAAAAACCCGAGGACTGAATAAAAGAAATGAAGGATTTCCATTGAGGACAAAGATAATATAAATATGAGTTATTCATAAGAAAAACATGATGTATAAAAATTCATACAGGACTATATGATGAACAATTTAAGCGCAAATAAACAAATATGCAATAATTAGTTCATTCAATAAAATTTTAAAAATCCAAACATGACCAAAAGAATACAGAGCAGCATTAATATTTTATTGACAATCTGTTAAAGGAATGTGATTATGAATTTGAAATAATATATCATGCTGATCATATATTTTTCCTCTCTGAGATTCGTACTTTTCTATTTATTATTTCTACTATTTGCCAACTAGCTTCAACACGATAATGCATAAACTGAACAATTCCTTTAAGACTTTTCCTGATCTACCTCATACCTCATTCCTCACTGGTTTGACTCTAGATAATGGAACCTTAATTGTATCACCATAGGAAGGGATGTAAAGCTGTTCCTCTAAGTTGTCATCAGAACTAGAGTGAAGCAGTATATTGACAACGTCAATTTGTTCTGATATGCTCATCACAACCCCAGTGGTGTCTGTAACACCTTCTCCTGTCACCTGTAAGTGACAAAATATGTCAAATTTTAGGTAAGTGGGAAACTCTAATTCAGGAGTAGGCAAACTTTCCATTTAAAGGAAAGCATGCACATTGTTCATAACTTTACTAGGTCACATGATTTATCAATTAAAATAATAAGCATTTGAAACCTTGATAGGCGATATATTGCAAAACAAAAAAACCCATCATTTTCAGTATTGTATGATATTCTGCAACACAAGCATTGATTGATATCCATCTAAGAAAAACTTGGTGGGTAATTATCTATCGTAATATCGGTGACATGCAACACGGAATATCAATGATAATCTCCATAATGACAACAGGAACAAGGTGTTAAATGGACTGCTTTCAAAACTTGCTGGGATGCATAGCCCGCTATAGCTGAAATGTATTTACTGAGATTAATAATATATATAATATTTGACGTAGCAAATCAACGTAATGAAATACTTTTAAGGATAACCTGCTATCTATATTTCAAGATTTAATTTGCCTTCCAGAATATCTTTGTATACAGTTAATTGAATTATTAAGTCTTAACTGAGATTGAATTTTAAAAATATTTTCCCATTTTATGATATTTTGGAAACTAATGTGAACATAGACCTATCCTGAAATCAGTCATGTTGACCCCTTTCTTTTCCCCAACATACCCTAATAAATTGTTTTTCTTTGACAAAGATCTGAAAAAAATGAACAAAACATAAAGCTATATAATGTTAATTAAAAATTATCTTTGATTAGACCTTCTCAGGCAAAGTATAAGAGCAAAATTATATATGATTTCTCACTCATGATTATTATGCTGGTCAGAGATATTTTTATTTGTAAATGTTTTCAGAATTGCTGCTACACAATTGTTCTCACAGAATACCAAATTTTTCTTATGTAATAACCAACAACTGACCATTCGAGTTTCCTTCATCTAACCCAGTGGTTCCCAACCTGGGCTATATTGAACCCTAGGGGTTCGGAAAGTCAATCTCAAGGATTCGGCAGAGCCTCTGCTGCGAAGGTCAAGACACACCTGACTCATTGTGTAAATTCATGATGACACGCCCGAAGGGTTTGGTGAATGTGCATATGAAACTAGAAGGTTTGGTACCTCAAAAAAGGTTAAGAACCACTGATCTAACCATTTCTACAAACAACCATGTTCAATGCCATGATCGATATCAGCATATTCATCCTGCTTAAGAATTAAATCATCCATAGGTCTAGCTATTTCTAAACTGGAATCCCAAGATCTAGCTCTAGGTTATATTTTGTTATATCCAATGAATCTTACACAAAACTAGAGTATAATTTTAACATTTCTACAACATCCACAATCCAATATGCCTACATTGCTACAATGTAAATTCTAGGCAGGCCAAATCCATGGAAATTGAGCAGCAGCCTGGTCAAAATCTAATACTCCCACAAAAATGTTCATGGATGGAAGTAAATGCACTTTCAAATTAATTAAGAAAAAAAATTCAGATATTTATCCACATGAAGATATATGTAGGGCAAATCGAAGATAATAGAGTTAATTACATTTAGTAAGAAAGAAGCTGATTGAATGAAGTGAAAAATGCAATTAATGGACTCACACATTATTTTTAAATGCATTGAACTTGAGCATCCCTGAGCAAATCCCAGACTTGAATGGTTATTGTGTTAAATGAAAATTGTATGCATTGGTTCAAAGCTTGCCAGCATCAGAAAAAGTTTGATAATAAACAAAAATGGATTTCAAAAGTGAAAGGAACAGATCCAAAATTAAATGACAGTTCCTGAGAATGATGAAAACAGGGGAAAGCTTGTAACATTTGTTCATCATTTTTAAATTTTATTTTATTTAAATAAATAAATCCCACATTGGCACCTTCAGAAAAATCCACAAAATCCCAATAACTGAAGGGAAGGAAACATAACTTACCTTGACTTCACAACCAGGTTTGATGGTTTCCTGGAAACCTCCAAGAGCACAAAGTGCAGCATTAGCGAGTTTGGCCACAGACATCAGGTGACAATTAGATTGCCATCGGGGAGAACGTGGAATTGAGAGACCATCCAATGAGTTAAGAAGCATTGGAAGCCCGGACAATGCATTGGCCAGAACCTAAGAATTGATAACAAAGTTTTGTTAAGAATATATAATATAATAAAATCATGAATAAGATTTAAACAAAACGAAAAAGAAAGTTAAAGCTCTATTGAAATTGTAAGGGAATACATCTTTTGTGCTTACCCTTTGGACAGCCTGAGACCAAGTGTGAGCAGTAGAACTTGATTGTGAACACAGCAAATTGTGGAGAAGTGCAATGACTTCTGCTGCCATTGCATTGGCTACATGGCCACTGATGAAAGCTCTAATGGGGTCACTTCTATCAATGTACATGGCAAAGACAGAAAGAGAAGGAATTCTTATTTCTTTGAATCATCAAATGAACATTTATTTGACTTTTTAAAAAAATTATAATTAGTATTATTTCAAAGAAATCTGATATTCAGAAAGATTAAGAGGATACTCTTTCGTCGTTTAATTTCATGATAGAACTAAAAGACTGACTTTTTTCAATTGATGAAATTGATTTTATGATCCATACAGAGCTGCATGTAAGAGTGTGTACTTCACAAATCATAATTATCTAAATTGCGAAAAGGTAACAATATATAGCAATTTATATAAAAAACCACAGATTGAAAGATAGATAGATATTGACATATATTGACAGATGCATATCTACAGACAGACAGACAGACAGATAGATAGATAGATAGATAGATAGATAGATAGATAGAAAGATAGGAAGATCAAATGATAGACAAGAACAAATGGCGACATGAAAGAATGGTTAGGATACCTAATAAGTTCAGAATTCTTTTCCTTGCAGATCACCTCTGATGCAGTCTTCTTCTTATCAAGACCTGTGTTTTCTGAGGGTGGAGTGTCAGATGGTGGTCCAGTGGAGACAACCATCCCCATTTGTGCCCACTTGTAGGCTTTCCTGAAGGCACTCACTGCTTCCTCGGTAGTCAATTCAGCTTTTCCACTCTTTATATCATAAAAGAGAGAATAAAGATACAAATCAAATGTATAACTAAACACAATGCAAAAGAAAATAAATAGACAATGACAAGAGTAATATTAAATTCATCTACAAATAACTTTTTTGGATGGAGGGTACCCAAGAGGAGAAGATGTCAATCTAGATGGAACGTTAAAAGTAATCCAGAGAGCTGCTTATAACATGACTCCATGGTTCAGAAAAAATAGTGATTATTGTGATGATGAAAGACAGCTCTAGTGAGATGAATGATAATGATGGCAGATAAAAGGAAGAAGAAAATCGTGCAATAAAGGCTGCTTACCTTAGTTATCTCCCTATCAAGGCGGACGACTTTGTCTACATTGGCATTGCCCACCAAACGGAAAGGACGATTATCACAGCTGAAATAAAAAGATGTGCAAAAGAGACATTAATAAATCAATGAGGAACAAAAACCAAATCAAAAATAGAAAGAAAAAAAAAACTCCTAAAGAATACCAATGGTTAAAATGTATTTGAAAATAACATTTTATTTTTTCAGTGCAATTGTCTTAACAACTTATCATTTCTATTCAAATAAAGATAAACGGTAAAAATGATTTCACAGTACTTCGGCATTGCAGACTCGCTTGTCTGCCTTTGTTCAAAGTTCTTACATTTTTGCATAGAAGACTATGCATGGAGGTGAAAGCCCGTCTCCAAAATGAATCTACAAATTTTCTGGAATATATCATAACACTTCTGAGTAGCACTGCTGTAGTCAGAGAGATACTACAAGAGATTTTGAGTTGCCCTTTTTGTTTCAGAACCAAATTAAAGGATAAACAAAGATAAACCGATTTGAAATAAGAAGTTTAAAAAATCTTCCAATTATGTTCCTTGTGAACTTTTCATAAATTTTTAACGAAGTTCATATTTGCCATTAGGACTTTGAAGTCAAAATGATAAAAGACATTCTAACTGATGTGCCATGATCTATCTACCTCAAAAGAAATTGAATCACATCATGAGATGCCTGATCCTCCCTTTTATGGACATACACTGACAACCTTCCTCTCTGAACGTCGTTGTCTTCACTTTTGTCCATGTCCTTACCCTTTAAGGCTCTACCAGCGACAGAGGTTTCTTGAGATGAAGAGCGGCTGGACAGGAAAACTTGTTCTCCTGAAAAATATGAAAAAGGGACATAAAGTAAAGTGGCTTTGAATTGTCATTTAAATACAATACAACCATAACTGTACAAAGACAACCACTGAAGATAAAATTCAAAAGAGGTGTTCTTATTCTGATAATCCTCTTGGAAAAAGGCTATTAGACACTACAGGGTATTGCATGTGACATCTAATATTAACAGATGAGTTTTTTTCAGTTTTAAAGCTGATTTAATTGCAAAAATCCAATGACATTGCTAAAAAAAATAAATCACATGTATCATCTTATGGAACACATTAAATAAAGAACCAGCATTGGTTTCCATAGATACATCATTTACTTATTTTATATCTAGTTCTTTCAATGGGAGGGATATTCTTAACAATAAATCCCTAGGCCTTGTTTTGACTCCTTATCAATAGGGTTTATTTTTCAAGGATCGTAATTACAAACCAAGGGCTTTTATCGGAAACAGACCTACCTGGCACCAAGAAATCGCCCAGTTTGGCTAGTAACAAAGAGATGATTTTAGCAGGTGGATCGGAAACTGGCTGGGCATTGCTCCAATGAGATGAACTGAGCTGTTGGCCCCACACAGGCAATTCCACTTCCTGGCAGTCATCACAGTTCATGAGAGGCAAAGACACACGACACAATTGGAGGATGATGAGTACCAACTTGGGGGATGGTCTGATGTGGAAAGAAGTAGATTAGAATAAGAAGTATCCTTGGGAGTTCATGATGTCGTATTAGCTTTACATTTATTTGAATGAGATTTATGATTATATTATAACTCTGGTTGACAAATTTCTCCACTTTCACTTACCTTTGATCAAGCAAGAGAGAGAGCAACTTTGAAACACAAGCTGGCTGGCTGAGAATGGCTTTGCCCATTTTACTCCTAAAATAAAGTGAAAATATGGTACACAAATTTCAGGGGGAAAAGGCTTTTAGAATGAATTGAAGTGAATCATCTGAAAAATGTTAACTTTTAGGTTTACTAGCATTCTTTTAGTATTCCCCTACCACTCCGATCTGATGTGAATGTTTTTTCCTAATCTTTTTCTATTCTTCTCTATTTCTATAAAAGTGATCATTTCAATAAACTTATTGAAACGTGTACAATTTTTAATTCTTTGACAGATAACCATCCTGAAGTTAATTATTGTTTCTTATCTTTTTCAATCTTTTCTATTTCTATATGAGTGATCATACTCCAGTGAATTTGATGAAACATATACGTAGCTTCTAATACCTTGAGAGATTGTTCAGGAGGCTGAGAACTTCTTGTAAAGCTTCTGTGCCAGCCATGGCATTGCCGATACCCTCTGTAGCACGAGCTAAGTGATGGGTAAGAAGCATGGACACCTGTTTGGCTAGTCCAGAGTGTTCCAGTTCTTCTACTTGAGATCCTGGGGAAATAGATATGGTATATTTATTGATGGTACAAATTTACGTATATAAAGAGATATCATGAGAAAAATAAATAAAAGTCTAAAAAACATTACAAAATTCCAAGCTGACTGCTTGCCCTACATTTCAATCAATATATTTGGGCCCAGATTTGAAAGGCATTATGAAGAGGACAATAAATAGTTCTGTGTACTAGAAACAAAAGCTCAAGGAAAGATGTTTTTGGCCTGTAATCTTCAACGGTTTAAGATAAAAATAAGATCAACTTTATTATCCAAAAAGGAAATTTGACTTGGATTACATGGCAACACAAAGTGATAACAGTTTAACAGGCACTTTCAAATCAAAGTCTAAAAAATGTATATAAAATTAAACAAAAAGAATTTAAAAAACTACAGAGACAGATGAAGAAACTAAAACAAATGCATGCCAAGACTTAAATACTGAAGGAATAAGAATGGCACAGAGTTCTTTTATTCCCTGTTGGGAAAGAGTAAGTGAATGAGACGAAAAGATATGTAATTTCTTACCATCTTCCACTTCCCACTTGACACATCTAGATGCCAGCACCTGGAAGCCTGCCCATGCTAATGCAGACACTTTCTGCCTGGGCGTTTGTATTTCAGCACTCATGCCACTGGTCTGATGGCTTCCTAAACCACACAATTTATCTAACAGGTGAACAAGGCCTGATCGCACTAAGCATTTTTCTTCAGCTCTGGGAATGTCATTAGGAATCATTTGATTAAGATAATCATCATAAATCACAGGATCACAGAATAAAATGAAAGAATGCTTTTAAGCACACACACACACACACACACAGAGAGAGAGAGAGAGAGAGAGAGAGAGAGAGAGAGAGAGAGAGAGAGAGAGAGA
>JASKDV010211406.1:0-10300 GCA_032466395.1 Aegires albopunctatus
AGAGAGAGAGAGAGAGAGAGAGAGAGAGAGAGAGAGAGAGAGAGAGAGGTAGGTGGGTGGGTACAATAAAATAATTAAAACAATCATTTTTTCAATCTTTCTTTTTTTTTTTGTAAGTCTCTCATTCAGCAATATCAAGTTCACATGCAGAGTAAAGCTGGAGAACTTCAAAGGTTGAGGTAATCTGATTCCAATGGATTTGAGTTTATGTACATTGTATATTTATACTGTTTCTTGAGATCTCAACTATCCTACTTTTTATCAGGGGAGTATTTAAAATCTTATCAACTATTCAACTCTCACCAACCAACTTCACATAGGCTTTTACAAATACACATCAGGGGCAACTGGCTAGTATTTCTCTTGATTTTTTTATGTATCTTTTATTTAATTGGCGCCCAAATTGAAGTTGAGGAGGAAAAATTTCAATTTTCAAAAACTGAATTTGAAATATACTTTAAAGGTCACTTGTGTCTAAATTTTGTAGGGTGATTGGCTAGTTGCCCTCTATATAGTATTGAATCACTTGAAACAAAGGAAAAAAATTCAATGTCCCAATAATTTATGAAAATTATAAGCTTTGTGTGGAAGTTTTTTTTAATATTTAATAATAGGATAGCAATTTCTTTTGCAATGGATACATTATTTCATTTTTTGCAATGTTTTTTTTTTTTAATTTCAGTTTTGGGATTGTATGACATGTAATATAAATATATCTCTAGGATATTGATCTGGGACAAACAGCTTAGAAAACAAACAATCCTTTTCAGCTGCTTCCTTAATTTGTTCAACACAGTGATAGTGTCTGATACATGCTAATTTTTAAGGGTGTTGCAACTACATTATTAAATGTCCAATAGAGTTATAGACGGAGTAGAGTGAATTTTAACATTCAATGTAAGACAAAATTCATCCGTGATAATAGTCTTTAAGAGAAAAAGTCTGTGACCAAAAAGCTTTCAAATCAATTTGACGTGTAATTCTTCCTTTATTATCTCCACAGGAAGGAAAATCAAGAATTGAATCTGCGCCTCCATCAACAACAATTTAGTGCCCAACAACAATCTGGTTCAGATGGAGATTGGGTCATAATGAAAAAGGTAAGAACTTAGTTACATAATTATTATATTAGTAAATTAATTCTGTATGATAATCAAGTTATTCACATTATTTCAGGGATTGAATTTGAAAACTGAATTGACTCATTTTTCTAATAAATTCATTACCTTGGAATGCTTTATATCATGTGCTGCTCTAGTCACAGTTGGACATGTGCATCTGCCCTGTTATTTGCCTCCAAGTTCTTTGTCGTGTGCTAGGGATCTTAAAGCCAACGGATCTCGTTTATTTCTTGGCTATCCTAGTATTGTTGGATATTGCTGACTTTCTGACCATTATTTTTCTTTCTTATCCAATTTGAATGTATTTTAGATGTATCACCAATTTAAAATTACAAATTTCTATCTGCAATTTACATTGTTTTGAGCTATAATAATAATAATAATAATAATAATAATAATAATAATAATAATAATAATAATAGTAATAGTAATAATGATAATAACAATGATAGTAATGATAATAATAATCTGGTGTCACTGTCCAAGGATGCTTGCCAAAACCAGGCTCCATCATGCGCTGCACAAGTCACAGTTGGGCTTGTACATCCGCCCTCTTATTTGCCTCCAAGTTCTTTGTCCTGTGCTAGGGATCTTAAAGCTATTTCTTAGCTATCCTGGTATTCTTGGATATTGCTGACTTTCCGACCGTGATTCTTCAGGTGTTTCCAGTAAACTGGCATATTCTTATTGTCTTTATTGAGGATTGTTGGCAATGACATTGGTGTGCGCCCTCTATATTTTGTGGTTTTCAGAAAGTATTCAGTCATTGCCGTTTGAGCTGGAATTGCATTGTCTCTTCTTAGTATGTGGCCCAAAATCTCCATCATTGAGCTATAAACAACTGAAAGATTGGAATTTCATTTTCTTTATGATTTATCATAATGCTATATTAAAATTTAGAACCATCTGTACATTTTCCCACTTTAAGTAGTTAATAAAGCTTTGAAAATTCTGTCCATTTTCATAAATTCCATCGCTTTTCTCACAGCTTGAACCCAAACAAGAGGATGAGAAGCCACTCAAAGCACAATTGGAAGAAACCATGGCCTTGAACAATAAGGTTAGCCATTGAAAGAAAGGAAAAATATCAAATGATAATTCATGGAAATTACATTTGGAAATTCTTTGCTTATAGAATTATATTGAATTTTGCAATCTTTTTAATAAATTTCACTCTTTCTTCCTCTTAATCTCTAAAGTATAGTTCAGTATTGTTATTCAGATAGCGATTAATTAAAAGTTATAAAGTAAGTTTTTGTGTAATGTGCTTGTATGTATATGTATGAGCATTTGTATGTATGTATAACATGTATGCATGTTTGTATGTATGAATAAATATATGAAGGTATGAATGAATCTACGCATGTCTATATGTATATGTATGTGTGTATGTTTGTATATGTATGTAGGTATGGTATGCATATGCTATGATATACACATGTTATGTAAGTACATAATTTGTGCAAGCAAACTATGTATATAGTTTATGAAATCTTCCTTATCTTATCTTAATTTTTTATATATCATGAAGCATTTATGTTAAAGCAACAGGGGGTATTTGCGTTAGGCACTATTTAAGTCAGGTCTTTAACTGTGACTTTGAATTTTAAATTAATATCTGTTTATTTCCTATGGCATATTATTTATCTATTGCCAGATCAATGAAATCTATTTTTTTTTCCCATTATCTTTGAGTTGATCTGATGTATCACCACTCTTCTTATATCAATATATCTGCCATTCGCATCCAAGACGCAGTATGCTTATTGAGTATAAAGAGAAACATGCTGCGTTTTGGATTCAATCCGAAAATATGTGTTGGATCCAAACAATGTCGATGTAAGCAGGTTGCACTGTATTTATTATTGCTTATTTTTTTTCTTATAAGATTTAAATCTTTATTCTTAAAATATGTGGAAGAATCTTCAATATTTTATTACATTTATTTGTACTCTTGTAACCTGTTATAATTATTATATAGATTATATTCTCGGCTAATATCCACTTTTCATTTGACAGCTTTTTGTGGTAAACAAACAATGGCAAGACAGTTGGAAGTTGCTTGAACAGCAGCATAAGAATGAAGTTGACAAAGAAATGCAAGATATGCAGAAGGAAAGGGAAGAGTTGAAGAAGAAAATTCAGGAGGTTACGGAGGAACTAAAGTCTGCAAAGGTGTGTATGCTTCAATGGGTTTATTTCTCATCTTGAAATTATTGTTTGTGCATTAGACTTAATATTTTACATAAATGTTTATACTGTGTCTCTAGTTTAAGTATGATCTTACATGAGAATTATATTAAGAAGTAAATATAATTTCTTTGGAGCAAATTTATTGTAAGAGCCAATGTGAACCTTACCTTAATCAAGGGCTTATCCAAGTTAGTTAGTTAGTTATTTGAAATAACTTTGGCCTTAAACAGATTTTATGTGTTCGTTAATGAAACCTTTCACAAGGCTCCAATTTGACATGTTTTTCATCCAGCATAGACAGTTCCCTTTGATTTTATGCCTGGGTCTGAGGGGAGACATAAGCTAAATTAAAATGTAGTAGTTATGTTGATCTTGAGCCTGACAAACACCATCAGTGGCATTTATGAGTCATATCATTTTTTATTATTATTATTTACTTTTCATATGCTAATACCTATAGAAAATTTTAGCTTCTCTTACAGTTCTTGCTGTGGTATATTTTCCTATTTTAGGGCAGTTTTGTCATCTTCCTACAACTTAATCATTTGTGGACCGAAATCTAGTAAACCTTTACTCACATATAGATCTTTGTCTGAAACTAAGCCATATCAATTTTCATGAAATAAGGTGGAATTTTGTAAATGTGTACTATACAGAAATGAAGGTTTCCATTATGTTTTATTAACTGCTTTATCTTCATTAAACAGCATGAAATGCACAAAGTGGAACAGAGGACTACAGTGCAAGAAAGCCATTTGACCAGAGAGCATAAAGTGAACAGAAAAATTAAAACAGATTTAGATGGCCTTCAGAAAGCGAAGTTGGAATTGGAAAAAAGAGCAAAGGACATGTCTGTAAGTATAATCTAATGCTGTCAAGCTGTTTTTGCTTATACCCTGTAATACTCCTCAGGACTTGAGTGTATGTGTGTTTTTGTGGGGGAGGAGAATGAAGAGAATAGGTAAGGTGGAATTTCAGTTTTATACTCATTTACAAATTAATTCAATGAAGATTGTGTTGGTAATATTAATATCATGAATTTCAATTTAATAAATGACATGGATTTCATATATTTTTCTATTTAGTGAAAAAGTTATTTTTATTCAATCTAGCAGCCCACTGGGTAAGAGCCCTTTGGCTGGCGACCATGGTAAAGTGAACAAGTGAATTCTATCCTATTAAATTGTCAACCTATTTTTCAGACCAAAAGGCAAATTTTATCAATCTAGGTTTTTTTACAAGTTTGAATGTAATGAACAAATGAATAGTTCTTTAGGTTTTAAAAAAAAAAAATTTTCAAGATGATTATCATAATTTGTCAAATGGAAAATTTTTGCAGTTACTATTGTTTAGACTTATTATCATGTTGATTTCATGGGTTTAAAAATAGCTGAAAAGCAATGGTAAGGAAGGTGTATTTGGTTCTCTTAATCGTTTATCTCCCAACAGGGTAAAGTCACTGAGTTAGAGACTGAGAATCTAGTTCTGAAACAACAGGTGAGCAGTTTAATTCAGTTTGACGCTTTTTTAAATCATTGCATTTAATGTATTCTTCTTATATATGGAACTACAGCTCAACTAATTGAAGAAAATGCAACCGGGAAATTTATATTTACACAGTATTTATTTCTTATTGAAGATAGTTAAGATTAAGCTATAAAAGTCCTGGAAAAGAAGCACAAAGTAACTCTGATTGCATTAATTGGTAACTTTAGTAGTTAACAATAAAAAACACCTGTCAAACTCAATTGATACCAATCATTGTAACAAATAAGATGCACTGCTTAGTTTCTTTCTAGTAGTCTTTGTTTAAAATTATTTTGGGTTATTAATTTATCTATTTCATCAAAGGTGACGGTTGTTATGGACGACTTTGATAGAGAAAAAAGTGAAAAACTTGTTTTAGAGGAGCAGAATAAAAAACTGAAGGCAGAGAAATATGACACGAAAAGGTCTCTAGACAGCAAATTGAAGACTGCAAACTTAATGGTAAGTCTTGAATGATTTTTTAAAATACAATTTACGATGTTAGCTGCCATCTTTTCTTTGCAAGAGCAAAAACCAGAATAGGGAGGAATGATTCTATTAAGCCTTTGGATTAATCATTATAACACATTTTACAAATTTTATGGCATTTTCTTTTTTAAAAATGAAACTTAACTCTTTCCAGTTGTTTTTAGGTATTGTATTCTTCTTCTTCTTCCTCTTCTTCTTCTTCCTTTTCTTCTTCTTCCTCTTCTTCTTCTTCTTCTTTTTTCTTTCTTTTTCTTCTTCTTCTCCTGGGGGAGTAGATAGCTCAGTGGTTAGGGCACTCGACTACCACGCCAAAGATCCCTGGTTCAGAGTGGTTCATACCCGTGCAGGCTTGAATTTGAAATCCAAATTTATTTCGGGTTTCTTATGCCCCCCTATCCGTAAGAAGCTAGGACCTAGGATAAAGAGTGCCAAGTCCTATCGAAGACAGACTATAATATTGGAGGTCCTATGTGTATAATATATGCATGTAAAAGAACCCTTGGCTGTTTACAAGGCAGTCTAGGAAAACCCTGATATCACCAAAGTAGTGGACATGGGTAAAATTCAATACAACAACAACAACAACATTCTTCTCCTTCTTCTTATTCTTATTCTCATTCTTATTCTTATTCTCCCCCTCCTCCTCCTCCCCATCCTCCACTTTCTCCTCTTCTTCTTTTTCTTCTTCTTATTATTATTGACAATATTTAATACATTAAGAATATGAAACAACCCCTTAGAGACAAAGACAAAGATCTGTAGAAGGAAAGAAACGAAAAAAATCTAGTGATGCGTAGGGGAACGAACCTGCCATCTCTACGATGGCACCGATATGCCTCGTCCAAGAAGGAGAAAACAATTTTCGAACCCAATCAATCATCGAATCTTTAAAAAGAGATCGAAATTAATTAAGTCTATCTAGAGCTCCCCCATCCTGAACTTGTAGTGCTATTATAGGCTGGGATATGAAGGATTGAAAACCTGTGTTTATAATTAGATCTAGTGCGTGCACACGGGGAATATCCCAGCCAATAATAGCACTACAAGTTCAGGATGATGAGCTCTAGATAGACTTAATTAATTTTGATCTATTTTTAGAGATTCGATGATTAATTGGGTTCGAAAATTGCTTTCTCCTTCTTGGGCGAGGTGAATCGGTGCCGTCATAGAGGTGACAGGTTTGTTCCCCTACGCATCACTAGATTTTTTTTGTTTCTTTCCTTCTAAAGATTCTTGTCTTTGTCTCTAAGGGGTTATTTCATATTCTTAATGTATTAAATATTGTTTTTCTTTTTCTTTTTCTTCTTCAAATAAACTGACACAACTCAACTAGGTTAACCGTTGAATAAATGCTCGAAGGAGACAAATTCAACGTATACTATTCAGATTCAGAACTAGGTTGAGTATTACTGTCAATACGCCAAAAAATAAATAAAAAATAAATAAACCCCAACAAAAACCAAACAAACTTAAAAAAAACAGACAAACAAACAAACTAATTAAGCCTATATGAAGATTTAAATATTTCATATTGTAGCTTATGTTAAAGATTATCTACACTTTCGCTACTTCTAGTATTAGGATTTCATCTGAAATCCCTCTGCCTCATACCCCATTTATTATTATTATTGCTGTTGTTATTATTGTAGATTTTGTTTTTGTTGTTGTAAGAAGTAGTTTATAAGCTCATGTTATTTTCTTCAACAGTAGAGCTATTTATTCCTTTTGGTCACAATTGATAGTTTGGCAATTGCATTGTGTCACTTGGTTGTAATATACATTTGCTTTTCTAATTTCTTCTTCTTTGGTAATCCATTACATTATTTATTTTGACAGTTGAAAAAGAGAGAAGAAGAGCTTTTCAATAAAGACAGAACTATCAATGAATTGCAGAAAAAAATTGATGACATCAATGCTAAGGTATGTTGGCTATTTTCTCACACATGATATTATTTTAGACTTATATTTCTTGTAATGCATGGCAGGTAAATACATCTTATAATTTGTGTAAAACAGTTTGATGTTGGATCAAAACCTCCTTCCTGTACCTCTTTGTATTTCAATGGGTGCTTGCAGGACCATTTCATTTAAGTAAGGAATGAAATATTCAATGCAATTTCTTTTCCTTTTTCAAAAACATTGACAAATATAATCAAACTGCACATTACTGTCAGTGAACCTCAAGACACTAACTTAGTATGTTGACCTGAGAGTAGTAGTTTTTGAGGTAAAAAATACAGTGCAAGCTGCTTAATGGGGATGCCTGCATTTCCCATGAATTGTCCCGATTAAGTGGCTTCCCAATTAAGCAGCTTCTATTTATATACAGTATGTTCATAAGAGAATGTGAGAACTAGCCGTTAATGATGGTAGATATGAATGTATACCCTGTTTATTGATGTTTTCAGCTCACATCGTCTACACATTACACCATTCAGTTATCATTCATTCGTTATCATCCCATGTCTCACACATTGCTCAGAACAGAGACATATCGAGTGACAATACTCATACGGCTGTTAACATTCATTTGTTATCAGGCCAATAAGAAGGCTGCAAGTCTGAACTGTCACGTACCTTGTTCGCAAGGGAGGCTTGCCATATGTTACAAATGATCGGTCACTGAGCTTCATTCACGCCTATCAATGCTAGGTGTCTACACGTCGCATAGTGAATAACATTGACAAGTAACCAATAAAATCTCTGATTTCTTTACCAGCGTTTTATGTTAACATCTCATTGGAAATCAATTGACACTTATAAATGTTGGCACCAGATATTGGGACAGGTGTTATATTTTTTATCCCAATTATGAGGTGCCTGTCGCAATATTCAAGTAAGAATTATAGAGTAAAAAATTCTGTCCAGGGCCAATCATCTCAATTAAGCAGCGGTCCCGACTAAGCGGTGTCCTGATTATCAGTCATGCACTTTATCTATATTTTTGCTATTTTTAATACTTCAGGATAATTTATTCTATAATTTTATGGAGCTGAGAGAGAGAAAAAAATATGTATTTTCTTGAAACTGAAATAATTGATGTTTTGCTATTTGGGTACTTAAATTTCATATAGTGAGTAAAGAATCAAGAACAAGCTTGCTTTCAATTGATCATATATATGTATTTATTTTCATTTTCCTTATCAAAATATGAAATATGCCATTACATTTGTGCTTTTCTTGTAAATTTTATTTTTCGTGACTTCCAGCTCCGTACAGCGGAGAGAAGAGCTGTTAGAGGGGATGAATCCACTGTTAATCCTCCGGCAGACTTGTTTTACCCAAGTGGTAGCCCAGCTTATAATTCCACCCATTTTCGAGCTCTGCAGCAACAAAATGAAATCATCAGTAAGTTATGTCCATTTTAAATTTGTAAAATGTTTATATCTGAAAGAAGATTTCATTCTGATGTTGATGGAAATTGATCAGCACTTACTGATTCTATTTTCTCTCTAGCATTGTAGTTTGTTTTTCTTTGATTAATTTTCTGATTCATTCGTCATATTGACTAAAATATGTCATTATGACAGTGAGATAAGATAGCAATTTTTTAAATTAAAAAATACTTTTCTCAGGAACCAGTGTGACCCATGAGCCAGGTTTTATTCTAGTTCAATGGCATAACGTGAAATACACATGTATGTCATTTAAATAATGGACAGTTTTTTATACATTATACTCTCAGCTTACCTGCTACCCATACTATTCATTGCCTTAGTACGGTGTAAAAAGTTTTTGGTCAAGGACTCAACGCCTAGAGTATATTAGTCAAGAACCTGAATCTCGAGAAATACACCTCAGATTAATAAAAAAAAAGTCTTAGCTTTGGTAAAAAATCTTTCTACAGTAAGTGGGAGATAATAGTGAATAATTGTAAGGAAAATAGCATTAGTAATAATGATATAGTCTCCAGATATAAACCATCAACATTCGGTCATCACAAAATGACATACAGCAATTATATGAAGAATTAAAACAGCAATTCCTTTTTTCCTTTTTGATTTTCATAACAGAAAATACTGGTGGAGTTCAACCTACTCCGCTAAATCTACTTGAGATTGAGAATGAAGAAAGGCCAGTTGCATCAGCAGAACATGTGCCAGGATCCTGGGCTTGTGAATCTTGCACGTTTGTCAACCCACCAGACGTGAAATACTGCGATATGTGTAGATCTGCAAAACTTTCAGGTAGATTGATGAATGATAAAAAAAAACCCCACTGAGATTGGTCACTGTCTTCTAAAGATGATGGCTTTGAATCTATGTGACTTTGATTTTTCTTAACTCCTGCAGCATTGTTCAGGGCCTTTTGATGCGCCTAAACATTTCAGAACTATTTCATCATTGTTTATGTGAATGAATAAGATCTAGTTTAGAAAACGAAATCAAGGGGTTTGTGTTTTGGGTTACATAACATTGTCATTAGGAAGTGATAGGCACTTCAGTGTATGGCATCCAATATACACCATTATTGTTTGGCAAATCCTGGCACACAGGGTTGCTTCGAATTGCTGACTGCAATGGCAGCAGTCTAATGAAGATATATATTATGTCATACTTAAAGCTAGCCAACGTTTTTGAAAAAGATTATTTCAACAGATTTGTGTAATGGAGCAAAATTTCCTCAAAAGAAAATTCGTTCAAAGGAAATTTTTTGTTTGAAGAATTGTAGTTGAACCTTTAACAAAAACCCAAACTTAGATTTTAAGGGCTGATCATTTGTTTTAGTTACTATCATCATCATTCAGATTTCTTTTTTTGTCTTCCTTAGATTCAAGCGTGGAATTTTCGTCTGCTTTTTCTCCCGTAAGAAAGTCATATTTATTATTGTGATAATTTCATTTCCTCACGGCGTACCGAGAGAGGGTATTTAGGTTTGAGTAGGCGGAGTAGCTGAGGTATCAGATTACACAGTGGGCGTTCTACCTGTACTGTCGGTTTTCACGGCTAGGCTAGCGAGTGCTTTTTTTT
>JASKDV010211417.1:0-10300 GCA_032466395.1 Aegires albopunctatus
ATATTTGTTTAGTCATTTTGTGTTTTTCTAAGGGAATTTACTTTTCATTCAGTAGATTGAGATTTTTAAGTTGAACTATCTCGAGCCCTAGTTCTAGGCCTAGTCAATTATAGTTAATCAGGTTTAAAAATGTTTTTAAATGGCAGATAAGTCTTAATTCATAATTTATATCAGATAGTATGGTCTATACTGTTTAATGAGCTATAGTTTAGTCTAAGGATTAAAGATATAATTAAGATTTAATGTAGATCCAGGTTGGCTAATCTAGCGTGGTCCCTAGATCTAGATCTATTTATTCGGTTCTTATTTCTATTCTAAGGAGATATTATTGAAATAAAGATTAATTAAATATAATATTGTTATTAAGGTTATTTTAAATGAAATTGTTTTAGAGAATCTAGATTGAATAGAACTAATATTTTACAAAAACATCGCTTATCCGCACTGGGAGGAAAATGGCGTCTTTTTATCGAAGATTAGCTAGTCTACCAAAGTCTATATTTATTCGCTTTTTATTTCTATTCTAAGGATATATAATTGAAATGAAGATTTATTTTATATTCTACAGTTATTAAAGTTATTTTTCATGCAAATATTAAAGAGTCTAGATTGAGGAGATCTGTAATATTATACACAATCCTTGCTTACCAGCTCAGCGAGGCATAATGGCGTCTTTATGCTTCAAGCCGAACAAGATTGTCGCCCAGTATACGCTATTCTGTGAGTTGACTTTCCCAGTCATATAAAATGAGCCTCATCACTGATCCTAACATATTATTGTAGAAAATCCTCACATTGTCTCACTTGCCTTCAGAACAAGACACTGTTTTTCTCGCCAAAGCATTGTCTTGGGTTATTCCTTGGTGAACAGAGATGTGAAATGGCTCCATTTTAATTCATTCAATAATTATAAATTAAGGATCTTGACAAGCCTTATTCGCTACTCTGCACCGTCGAATAGATTTCTTTGGCGTCATGGCGACCGACGTATGGACAGTTTCGACAATCTGGTAATTTCGCACTGTTTTAATGATGCCTGCCCCTTCCTCGTGTGGCTTATCGAAAGACAGACAACCCCTCACTTTGAATTTTTCATTCATATCTTTTTCTAATGGTTTTCTCAGAAGGTATGGATCTAGATCTAAATCTTGAATCAACCCTGTAATCTGTAACAAAGTTGAACCTGTTTCGCTGATTTTAATTCAGCGTATTTTCTTATGCAAAAAGCCTTTTCTCATTAGTCTAAGACATGACTGGTGTAACGAAGCTTCTCAGATCTACTGAAATATAGGTACAAAATATGGCGTCCGGATGTCCATATAATGTGATTACTTTCAAATTTGTAAATCGGCGCAAAAAAAAAAGGCAAAGCTATTCATTTCTTTCTCGCGGTCATCGAGTTTGGGACACTAGGTTTACAACAATATACAGAGTATTTTCATTTTTTACTGAGCGATAAAGAAGTGGAATAATTCATGAACTATAAGATGTTGAAACAAACGGTTTGTTGCATTTTGTGGGGAATTTATTTGTTTTATATGACACTGTCGCAGAATGCATGCGTACCTTGATGGAGAAAACATGACGTCATTACTGAAGATAGGTAAATTGGTTGATGAGCATTTCCAATGAACACGCATTGTGAGATAATTAGTAACCATCGCGAATGGTGTTGACTAAACAATATGTGTTGAGTGGTTCTGCGAGAATTCCTATTTCTGAGGAGACAGTGGACGAGGTGAGAGGGACCTGTTAATGTGGATAGTCCTGAACATAGTCTGAGAGAAGCGCCAGTGCAGTCATCGGTAAGCCTGTCAAACTGACCACAATGTTGTAAGGAAAGAGATCAAGCCTTTCCTTTATAAGATTTAAGCTGTCCAGTCACTCCAGCAAGCTGGTGATTAGCCTAAACACGCAGGGTCTGCTGGCTTTATCTTGGACAAAATAATGTTGAGGTAATAAATCTTTTTAGACAATATTCGACTTTTTCAGATGAGGCAATATTTTTGACTCAGGAACCGTAAATCGCAATAATGTGCGGATTTGAGGCACCGATAAACCGACAGAAGTGAATGAATCTAAAGGATGGGTGTGTCCTTATGAAGGACATAATAAACGGCCCGTTTTTCTTCAGGGAGAACACCAAAACAGCAACATCTTACCTCGACATTTATTTGGAGCTTTATGTCCTAACAAATGATACTCCCCCATTATACTGAATGAACTATCGAAATCCTGCTCCCCTCTTCTGTTAAATGCGAAAGAAAATTGCAGGAAAGCTGAAATATTGTCAAAGTAACCCCATACCACTTTTCGTCGCCTTAGATCAAAACTCATGTAAGCGCCCAAAGCAACATACGGAGATACAGGAGTTTTGATTTAAGACAGCGTTTTGACGTCATAACTTATCAATCAGTTGATATAAAGAGTTGAAACTCTACATGAAGTAGTTTTTGGGCCATTGAAATTCTTTATCGCTCAATAAAAAAAACAAATTAAAAAAAAAAAACAAAAAAAAAAAAAACATCAGCAAAACATCCCTTATATTATTACTACACTAAGTGTTTCCAAAACTTGATGAATGTAGAGAAATAGAATCAATCAGTTGTTTACTTTATGTTTATTCATCCATCCTCGAAAATAGTGAAAACGTTCTCCATCGCCATTTTCTCATAACTTGGTTTTCCGACGTAACCCCATTATACTTGTCACATTCTCGTAATCAAAAGTCTAATCTTCAAAAGTTTGATACTGTATTATATACACATCTCAAACCCCATAACAATCGACATATTGTGTTCCCATTCGAAGAAGCAGGTCACATTTTCTCCAAGAGATCTTCATATACATATATAGTATAATATATTATATAATGCATGATTCAAATCTCCATCCATCCATCCATCCATCTGATATCGAATCTTTTCTTTCTCATCATTTATCCTCAGACCCATCCACGCATACATACCATATTTTCACATACATACATATAAACTACAGTCATTATATGCATACGTGTACAATTATAGAATATTACAAACATTCACCCCTATATCAATTCATCCATTTTGGTAGCATACATAATATACTCTTACGTAGATATAGACAGACGGACAGACATTATGCATTCATACATTCATAAACACATAATACAATCAATCATACAAATTAATACACACTTAAAGTTATACATACATAATACAATCATAGAAAAACACATACTTGCGTTCATACATAGGGAATACGATAATTATACTAACATATAATAAAAATGGAATAAGCAAACTTAAATCCATATATACTTGCATGTACAAGTCAAATAAAACATGTTATAGTTGTATCAGATATTATAAGGTATAAAGGTAATTTCTATTATTTCAAATGCGTGGAAATGCTTAATGCAAGAAGCCGTAAGAAGAAAGCAGATAAAATCAATTTTTTTTTTTTTTACATCAGTGCAAGTTGAACTAAATTTTTATACTTTACTAACATTTTAGCCACCCAAAGACACCTAGATCATCGCCTTAATGCTAATGGTACCGACATACAAAAGTATGATGAGTCACAAACAGGGCCATGATTTTGGGCCATTGAAAGGATCACCACCCTCTCACCCACGCATCTATCCCGTCCTCCCTTGTTATCTAAGCAACTCCATAATAACGAAACCTATGTAAAGACCCTGGGCGCTCACATCAACGATTACCCAGAAAAAAAAAGAAGGTATCCTTGTACTACAATGGACCGGGGTTTTCAACATATCATTGTATTGATCTCGGTTTCTTCCCGATGGGCAGGTTGCCGTCCGACATGAACTTGATGTTGAGGAAACTTGCGTGTAGTTGTATAGACCCAACTCCTCATAATAATATATGACAAATAATGAGATTCGATGGGGATTCGAACATTTAAGATTTGAATTAAAGTCATATAAATATAATGAGGTTAAGTTTAATGTCAACTTGCCTTTAAAGTAAATTTTCTGTGAAAAATCTGCTCGGAAAGATGCCCCATTTTTATTTATTTGAGTAGAATCTATAGAATTTCAATTACATATATACGGTATTGACATTAAACGGACTCCATCTAATTAATTTTCAAAAATAATATCTTTCTTTAAACCATCAGGTACTGTGGGCAGTAGCCTAATTTGCCCATGCGTAAGGATGACATTGCTTATTGGCTTAAGGTCGTATTACGTGTCAAGTATAACATCAAAATAAATGGGCGATTCTAAATTTCCAACTTGTTGGTAATCATATGTTGTTTAGTTTAATAACAAAATAACTGATAAAAAGAGTCAATAATTCGTGTTTTCACAATTGTCTCGATATCAAGCATAATCTATTTTATGTATCATCATTATACATACATGCATAGCTCATTATTATCAGTCTTGTCTAGAAGATGCCAACATAACTTAAACCCTGCCGTTAAGTTTTGTATTCATTTCGAATAAACGCTATATTTCATTGGTAGACTTGAGAGCGAGACTTCACCAAATCAAATTGTGATGTGGTTATTTTAAAGAAACATTGTTACCAAGGATACAATAGTTTCCAACGTTACCACTCTTCCTGTCTGGTTCACAAGTTAAAGTAACAATTTGAGCAATTAAATCGATTTGTTGATTGTGTCCTTTCTTATTCGCTTTTAATCTTTAGGTATATTTTTAACAAAATCATCTAATTCTAGACGTTTGGTGAACCCATTGACGGTCAAGTTTGTTTATAGTTAATTTCAATAGGTATAGACGAGACCAAAATGGTCCTTTCATTTTTACCAAGTAAAATAAATGACGGATATTACCCCCTCATTCAGAAGTATACCTTTCTTTACATACGACATGCATTAATACATTGTACATGTATAATTATATGGTTAATGTTGTCAACAAACAAAATACAATGGGGAGATATTTTAGTTTTAATAGATCTATATCAGTGGTTACAGTTGTCCAAAATCGTATTCTGATATTAGACATCTTTTAAAGATCCAGATCTGAAGCGTAGATATTAACAGATGTACAGAATCAATATCTATGTGAGTTCATTTAGTGTAAACAGGCACTGGCTTTCAACTTACTAAAATTCATTACAACACCAATAATATGGTTTTATATTCTCGTTTGTCACAATAGATCTAGAGCCAACTAGACCCTTTTGAAAAAAAAACAAAAACTACGCCCCCCAAAAAAACAACAAAAAACAAAAAAACACATCAAAAAAAAACACAACAAAAACAAACAAAAGACAAACAAACAAACAACAACAACAAGAAAATAAAAACAAAAACAAAACAACAGCAATATATTCATATCAATCAAGGTTGACAAAGAAGCAACATTCTCATGGATTACCCAAGTATTTCATGGTAATAAGTAAAATATAATAGAAATGAGGCGTTTTTGATTGATAAACAATGGCCATTCTTGATCATACAGGAATAATTATATTCTCATAGCTATAAACCCATCTTTCCATCAAAACTAGATGCCCTTTTTACCATACCCATTTTAGCGTCTTGGGTTTAAAGGCGAAACCTAATGCTAAAAAGCATAATCCATTACTTGTCCCATACGTTCGATAATATAAATAGATAAATAAATAAATAAATAATGACAATACATGGGTGAATAAATGAATATATAATGAAGGATTCATTACAGACCAAAAGGTATGACAAGTTTATAAAAACTGGATTTCAGCGAAAAAACTCAAGAAATGGATGAAGGGGTCCAGCCTTGATTGAATAAAGATACACGATGAAGATTACAATGCATGAATTATATCACATGTATTTAATTTATATCACGTTTGTCATGTTAATATGATTTTCTGATATAGATTCAACATTGACCAATTATATTATCACACACTTTATATACACGTTTTAAACAGGTAACGCTAACATCAACAAGCATCAAGGCTGACACTTGCGCGAAATAAATCAGCAACGATAATAACAAATGCAGTATAAACAACGATGACGACAACACCATAATACAAACAATAAGAACATCAACATCAATGACAATGATGAGAGCGTTACACTAAATCGCATTTCTCCTTTATTCATATCACGAACGTGATTGTGCCCTATGGACCTCTATTGAAATTCTTTGGACGCGTTTCTAGTTATACAATAATAACCTGGAAAACATGCTTTGCTTAAAGTGTTTCCATACATGGTTTCACGGAAGCTTTGACAAACATTTCCATTCCAATGCCCAATTTCCGACATTCTAGGCCTAGTCGATCCAGTCTCCAATGATGTTATGAGAAGAGGATAAAATAGTCCATATAATATGGTCACTCGTAAATGGGTGAGTGTCATGTTACTGTAATTGACATGGGATATACGGAATAAAAGATTTAGAAGTCAAAAATCGGTATGTACACAGCAGAGAGGACTCACATCTTAACAAATTTCATTAATTTTTGTATGTGAGATTTATTTCTGTTCTTTGCAAGGATAAATATTATACTACGTTTAAGTCCTCGACATGAAATGTTTTGATATTAAAATAAGTAAAAGGGTACCACTATCCCTCATTATCATTACAGGGTATTAGAAATATAAAATGGATATAGAAAGGCTAGGCGTCAGCAGGTTTTCACTCATGTTGAACCACAAGTTTAAAGAGTTGAGGACAACATGCCCCCTAAAATCAGAGACATGGCATAAGCTGCGAGATTCGATGATCTCATCAACGGGGGACAATGAGAAAGTCAAGAGAACATTAAAATAAAATAACAATCTCGTTTGAACTGCCGCAATTCATGATGGTGATGGTGATGATGATGATGATTATCAATGATGATACAATAGAAGCTTTATACTATTTTATTGATTTAACTGATACAAATCTCTCGGTTGAAATAATATGCGTTTGATATCCTGTATGGGGATCGTATATAAATAATAAAGTACTCGTATGTACTTTGATAAACTAAATAACCTGGAAGCATCTGCTGTAGTTTTATCGCTGTCAGTCCTACCTGGATTATAAGGATGGAGCTATTTATGTCTACCGTCAATCGCCTGTCAGTCTTGTCTTGTGTGTTCTGTGTTGTTGTCGGTCAGGGGAGTATAATTGTCATTGTAAAGCGCCTTGAGCACGGCTAAGCTGTGGATATGTGCGCTATATAAGAACGACTTTTACTTTTACTTTTTACTTTTATCTGGTGTGGAACATTGGGGTCCCAAACAGAGCAAGCGTATTCAACGAGTGGATGGACTAGAGATGAATATGCTTTCTCTTTTACGCTTGTTGACTTGATCTCCATGCTTCTTCGAAGTAAGCCAGGGGTCTTATTAGCTTTTGTTGTGATATTTCTTATAATTATGCGGATCCCTTTCCCCATCTCTTCCACCTGTGTCCTCCATTTTTCTATTCTACAACTCTGTCTCTCTCTCTCTCTCTCTCTCTCTCTCTCTCTCTCTCTCTCTCTCTCTCTCTCTCTCTCTCTCTCTTTTCTTGCATTTCTTTCCACCACTCTCCCCTCTATTCTGAGTTTCCTCATTTTTCGATGTTTTGCTTTGTTGTCTGACGAAGGGTCATACCCGAAACATCACAGTTTTGTTCTGTCTCATATCGTAAGGCTTACTGTTTAATTTGGGGCGCCTATTTTATTATTTTTTTTACTTACCAGCTCTGGTGGCATCATTTTTTAAATTGTAGTTTATACGCTCCAATGGAGACATACCACGATGAATTATTATGCCCCTTACCTGGAAACGCACCAAGCGATGCAAGGGTCCACTTGGTTGGTTCTTTCATATCATTTTGAAGCACCGGATAACTCGAATGGGCTCCATAGGAGAAGAAGATTGTACCGAAAGCTTGCATCACGCCTAACGAATCTGAAAAGAGGTTGGTATTGGTATTTTATTAGCAAGAATTTGAGGGTGATTTCAGGGAGACATCGTAATTTACAATCACCGTTGAATCAACCACAACGATTTTACAAAATTGGAACCCTATACAGTGGCGTCACTTGGGTAAAGCTGAGATTGGGGCTAATTGATTGCTTACCTGCGTGTATTATTCTTATACAGTGGATGCTTGGCTCATAATACAGTCAATAAACACAGTAGAATTGTGAGGTGGGGCTGACGCCCCGAAGCCACACCCTTCCTGACGCCGCTGCCAATGAATTTCTTCCATGTTAACAGTTATTTAGTTTTGTTTCTCGTTGTTTTGTTTTTTGTTGTTGATGTTGTTGTTGTTGTTGTTTTCTGGTTTTATAATTTGTTTTTGTGTTTTGGTTTTCGTTTGTTTGTTTGTCTTTCCCACTTGAAGTATATTATTCCTTAAGGTGTCTTTTATTATAAAATGCTGATGACCAAAACTTTTTTCAAAAATGTTTTACGATTTTGCTCTCATCGTTTCTCTTAGTATTAAGATTGACTTTGCACACGCTCTTTATAAAATGACAAAACTCTATCACGGATAGCTCATTGGTTAAGGCGCTCGTCTACCAAGCCAAAGTGCCTGGTTCAAACCCGTGCAGGCTTGAATTTGAAATTCAAAATAACGGGTTTCCTTCTGCCCCCTATCTTTGTTACTAGGATAAAGGGCGACAAGTCCTATCGAAGACGGACTATCATATCGGAGGTCCCATGTGTACAATATACGCATGTAAAAGAACCCTTGGCTGTTTACAAGGCAGTCTAGGAAATCCCTGATATCACCAAAGCATTGGAAAGGGTAAATTCAATACA
Organism: Aegires albopunctatus; assembly: GCA_032466395.1. Classification (NCBI taxonomy): domain Eukaryota; kingdom Metazoa; phylum Mollusca; class Gastropoda; order Nudibranchia; family Aegiretidae; genus Aegires; species Aegires albopunctatus. The sequence continues at coordinate 8,728 of JASKDV010211417.1, forward strand.
ACAACAACAACAACAACAAATTTGCCTTACCAGATGTAGTGTGGTGATCCTGCCCAAAACCATTTTCATTCTTTAGACCGTCACGGATGATGACATAAAGCAACAATGGTACAGCCAGTAGAGTGGATAATCCTGCACCACCCCCAACGAACCTGTAGAAGGTTAATGTTAGATCACGTTATAGCAACGATTGATGTCAAATCATTTCATACTGACGCAAATAGGACAAAACACAGTTTAATTTTAATATACATATATGATATATATATATGAAATAAAAGGTATAAAATGATTATATTTAAAATAGCAACATGATATTTAAAAAGTACTTTATTCAGAACTAATGTAGATATGTGCATTAGGTACACATTTAATTTAGATTAAGTATCACAGCAATAAGCATGATAATTCATTAGAAGTAATTAGTTACTTTGCTAACGGCAATATCCTTTTATTAATGTCTGATGGCAACAGGCTAGAATGACATTCCATACTTTATTGTTTCAGTGTGTATTGAATTATTGAAATAATGCAACTACAGCGTTTTGATTTGCTAACGTTTTAGTTGAGTTGGTTTGAGCTGTCTATGAGAATGTTGTTGAATCTGTTCTGTGTGTAGATCTATGCACAAACGAGATCATAATTTTTAAGTTATATTATGCTGGGCCGGATAACTTCACAATGTACATCATCAAACAATAACGATTTTTATTCACACGTTTCATGTAGTATATCTGAATTGATCAGGGGTCACCGATTCGAACTCTACAAGCAGAGATGTAATTTGAACCCAAGACAGAATTTTCACATTCAGAGTTGCGAATAGGTAGAGCACCCTGCCATCCTCAGTTGTCAACTACCCATCGCAACAGGTCTTCAAAAAACAGATTTTACTACTATAATATGGCCGACAACAAATTTTTTAATGAGATTAGATTAGTCTAGTCATCTTACTGCAAACACCATTCTGCCCACCAACTGACTGCAAGGTGTAGTGAAGATTTTTACAAAATTGTGATCAGTGCTTTGCTTAGGAGAAATGTCTTACAGGGCCTACTTATTCCTGAACATGATGCGCATGACATGATATGATATGATTTAAAGACACATTCCCGAAAATTCCTTGAGCATACATTTCATAAGAAGATGGAATTTATCGATGCTGTTGTTGTTGTTGTATTGAATTTACCCATGTCCACTACTTTGCTGCTATCAGGGTTTTCCTAAACTGCCTTGTAATTTGTAAACAGCCAAGGGTTCTTTTATATATATGCGTACATTATACCTCCGACATTATAGTCCGTCTCCGATAGGACTTGGCACTCTTTATCCTAGCAACTTAATAATAATAATGATAATAATAAATCTTTATTGTCCAAGAAAGGCAATTTGTCATTTGTTTACATCGTGATACATACAATGAAAGAATAAGAAAAAATAACATTGAATTCACGCCTCACGCATACAACAGCACGCAGACACACACACCTACACATACACACACACACACACACACACACACACACACACACACACACATAGCAACAACAACAGTCGGAAGTCCGAGCATAGA
>JASKDV010211428.1:0-10299 GCA_032466395.1 Aegires albopunctatus
TATCATTTCACCTGTGAAATTTTGTTTACAGGTTTATATTAGCTTTTAAGTCATTAATGATAAAGTGTTATTAGAAGGTGTTTATTTTGTGTTTATCGATCAATTGGGGTCTACCTAGACACTTCCTTTTTCAAATTGCCAAGGATCATTGGTTCAAAGATAATCTTGCTGCCGAGTTGTACTTTGTCTTTAGGAATTGCTCTTGCAAATTATCAGAAAGAATGTCTTGGTAGTTACAAAAGGGGTTCCACGTCATACGCATTAAAACCTTGCTCGACCTCCAGATCAATCCTTCTCTTTCCTCGAGGTATACTTCAGGATTTGAAACTGATGCTCTTGCGAACATCGTAATGACGTTTGCATGTATATGAAATAAACCTTTCTATAGCCACCAAATAGCCGTGTAATAGCAATAGTATGATTTGTATCCTTGCACAGCACAACTGCTATAAAGCTAGAATTGACAAAACTTACTTTGATATAGCTTCATCTTGCATCATTCATTGCTGGAGGCCAAAGTTTCAATACTGATTACTACACGACAATAAACTACATCATAATGGTTATCCATCTTGCATCACTGGAATATTGGATTGAATGGGCACACATTTTGAGAACCCTTACAAAGCTCTTAAGTACTTATTATTGCGATCGACAAATGAGGCATTAGACATCTTCTACTTTAGTAGGTGTTTCAAAGGGTCGCTAGAACAAGATTGCCGCTGTCAAGTAAAATCGATCCAACGAAACGAACGTTGTCTAGACTGGGAGACCACGGAATTAGTAATTGGATGCTCTCCATGAGTTTATCAATGCCCGTTTTTTATTATGAAATCAGATAGATTTTTGTGTTCAATTTTCCCGCCGCAAGGCGTTTTTTAGAATACATGGCTTGATCAATGTTTCGCTGATATTGAGCTTATGTAATTTTTTTCGCCCTGGCGATCACGTGATAGATCTCAAATGAACCTTCTACTGTTGCTACAGGTGACGAATAGCTCAGGTCTCATCACCGACGACCTTAATTTTCTTGAAATACTCCTTGCTTTGAAGGAAATTCAGTGGTTTGTGTTAAAGCCGCTTTCGTTTACAAACATAATGTTGCAAGCGACGTGACCCCCAAAACACAAAACACACCCAACGCCAATCTTAAGATTGTTTCTCAATCTTTAGCAGGAAGATTTATACTCTCTCTCTCTCTCTCTCTAGTCAGCTGATCCTTTGTAGGACGTTGCTTCTCGAACTTTCTGACGAAACATTGAACGATCTCTTGCCAGTCAGCTTGCTTGTGTTGTTGTCATTCCTATGTGTATATCTTGTTCCCATCTTCTCTTTGGTCTTTCTCTTTCTCCTCTGCCTTCTACTTTCGCTTCCAACATACGTGTATGTTTTTTCTAGCAATTCATGTCGTTTGGTGTGTCCAAAGTATCCAAGTTTTAGTTACTTTACATTTTGTTGGAGTGTTGGTGATTATATTCCGATCTTTCTCAGCACTCAGCACCTCTTCAATTGATACATTCTCTGTCCATGGTAATCTAAGGATTTTTTTCTATAGCATTTCATTTCGAAAGCTGTGATCTTTGTGCTGTCTTTTTTGTTGATGGGCCATGCCTCACATCCATATGTTGCTGTAGGGAAAACTGTACTTTTTAGAATCCACATCTACGTGAATATATTATCCGTTTTGAAATATTAAACAATGATCTTAATACAAAGCCTTGGTTTTATTTCTGTCCCTTCACCCATTTTTAAATATTTTTTTTTTAATTTTTATGAACGTCTTCCTACAATTTTTGATTTTCTATTGTAGCTAACTTACTTGCATCTTCATTTAGTGGAAAAGTTGTCATTTTCTGTTTTAAAACGTTATTAATCATGATTTTATTGTTAGGATTTCTTACTTAATATGTTTGTATGATGCTCACAGTAACATTGTTGTTGTTTTTTTCATTCCTTGTTGTTGTTGTTGTTGCTGTTGTTCATGTTCCACATTTTTCATTACTTTAATTCTGTATTTCAAATTAAATTCAAAAGGGTGTGTTCCAAATCAGAGGACTATCAGTCATAAAAATTCATCCTATAATGATTTAATATTCTTTTTAAAAAATAAAGAATAATGATGATGATGATGATAATATTATTATAAATCACATTTTCATGGCACACTTCCAACTTCCATAGGAAGGTCCATTCTCTGAGCATGTTTGGAGCAGATAGTTCAGTAGGTAAGACTCCTTCCTGCCAAGCCAATGGTCCCTGATTCAAACCCATGCAAGCTTGAATTTGAAATGAAATGCCATCGTTTGGGTTTACTTACACGCATGTCTTCTGCTCCCTATCACAAACTTCCACGGATAAAATGAGTGCCAAGTTCTTATCGGAGAAGGACTATAATCTAGGTCCTCCCACGTATATGAACCTTTGGCTGTTTATATGGCTGTCTTGGAAAACCCTGATGTCACCAAAGCATACAACTGAGCGCATTGCCATTACAATGTAAAGACAAGCGAGATAAAGATAATAAAAGGATACAAATCAAGAAACGTAGTGATTCTGTTAATGTTGTCCTGTCTTTTTGACGACCTTTTGGTTTTGGACTTCATTATCGATCCAGTCCAGTAAAGTTATGCGGCATTGTGGACTTGTGATAAACATTTGGGCTGGCAAGCACAAAGGTCCCAAGTTTGAATCCCAGATGGGCACGATGTTGAGTTTTGAGAAAGACTCTTTACATGCATTTCCTCACCATACCCAGGTGTAAAGTAGGTACATGGCCATAGGTAGGGTAGAGGAAGATCTTGTCAGTATGCTAGAGTGAAGAGCCTTTCAGTAGGCTGAAAGTCTGTATGCCCGATGCATGGGGATTGATAAAGATATTGGATTGCATTAGCCTGCCAGGAAAACTCTGTAAAGCGCATTAAGTGGAAACAGCGCTATATAAAACACTTTTATTTATTTAAAAAACACTTTTTTTAGGGATACCTTATTTAAATGTCGTATTCGATTTTCCTTTCTCCCAAATCTATTATTGCTGTTTCTCATTTCTTTCATACTTTTCCATTCTTCAGCTTCTCACTCCCAATAAAGAAAGGCATCACGAAGAGAAAGAAGACATCAGCAAATATTTCAAACCGGTTTCATCAACTTGATGAATGATACTGTTTCACGCTATTTATCTAGGACTCCAAGGCTGCCGACATTTAGGCACAGCGAGATATAATTTCTCTGAAGAGTGGGAAGAAAAGTTTGATAGTAAAATCACCAATCATGCGTATGCAAACATTTCATGCACAGCTCCTTGTGTTACTCGCAAGTTAAGTGAATATACGCCTTTATCAATGTAAGAAGACTGTAAAGGATTGTGGAAGTCACTATTATTCTCCTCTCACATTCTGTTTCACATAAAAATTCACCACCTTATGAAACACCGTAGTGAAGAAATGAAAAGAGGAAATTTCATTTAATGTTATTGTTGTATTTGTGGGTGTATTTGTGAGTGCTGAATTTCTTCTTGAAATGACCTAAACTAAAAGTAAAAGACTCAGGTGCTTATCTTATGAGTGAGTGAGAGTGACAGTGGTGACAGTAACACTTGAATTGCTGAATTTCTACTTGAAATGACCTAAACTAAAAGTAAAAGACTCAGGTGCTTATCTTATGAGTGAGTGAGAGTGACAATTTTTGCCTACGACCGTAGTCTTGGAGAAAACCAGGATGGTTGAGGAGGAAACCACAAGAGGTGGATAGAAAAAAAATAAATAAAACGCAACAATTTTCTGATTGTATTTCATCATTATCAATAGATATATGTTTATTTCTTGTTTTGTTCATTTCATTAACTTCATATTGTACCTAACATAACAAAGCATGTTTTGCAAAAAATACCATTGCCATGATATAAAAGCTTACGGATACTTACACAGTAATATTCATATGGATGGAAGTCGATGCAATGATGTGAACTCAGTCATACTAGATGAAATGATGTGAACTCAGTCATACTCGATGCAATGATGTGGACTCAGTCATACTAGATGAAATGATGTGAACTCAGTCATACTAGATGAAATGATGTGAACTCAGTCATACTAGATGCAATGATGTGAACTCAGTCATACTAGATGAAATGATGTGAACTCAGTCATACTAGATGAAATGATGATATCTTTGCTGTCATTCTATAAACGTATAAATAAATGCAAAATAAGAAGTTTTTTTTTTTTGGGTGGGGAGACACAATTATATGTATAGAGTAGCAAAATGAGACGCGCTGTATGTTATATGTTTAGATCGCGTAAAAAATGACTCGTTTCTATTGGCCAATTATATTTCTGTTTAAAAAATTTTATGAACGACTTTCAATAAAGATTATTTAGTGCGATAAAACATCCAAAACTTTGTACATGTAGTTAGTTATATATGTTTATAGAACGACAGCGAGGATATGACAGTGGTTATTCATCCTGCCACGGCTTAGTGGAAGGCAATGTAAAGGCTTGTTCACACCAAAAGCTACAGCCACAACCAACGCAATCTGGAGACAAGACGCATATTTTATTCTCTTCTTATGTTGCAAACTGTCGGCCAATATTACACCAGCAGAAAAACTTGCTAGTGTGTAAAATGTTATTACAAAAGGAGATCTGTATGACTGCCTTGCAGCTCTAGGAAAGGAGAAAACTATCTGATTTAAAATGTTATTACAAAAGGAGATCTGTATGACTGCCTTGCAGCTCTAGGAAAGGAGAAAACTATCTGATTTTATGGATCTTTATACGGTATGTCACAGCTTGAGACAAGCTATGAGTGAGTAAAGTTCTCCGCGGAGAATTGCCTCTTTAGTTTGTTCGACCAGTCAAGGACATTAATTACAGCTTGGCTAGAGCTCGGCTTGAAGCTTTTGGTGTTAAACAGCAGGTAAAGAAATATAGGCTACTACTACAATGATTTCTGAATGGGTCAAGGTCATTAAAGGTTATTTAACGAGTATTTAAGCCAAGTCACTTGATTCGTCAATTCTTTGTCATATGATGCGCAAGCTTGTTCTTTTTGCTAAATTGTTTTTGCAATCCCGGCCTTGTTAAATAAAGCTTTACATTTTCTACATTTGTTGAATTTAAAAAGGCTCTGTAGAAAGATGTTTGTTTTATGTTGATGGTAGCCAAGATGTCATTTAAATGGAGAGCAATGGGAGACAACATTGAATATAATGTGCTATAGTATTCTGTTGTTGTTTTTTTTACAATGTTAACTATACTATGATTTTGAATAAAAAAAATGAGAACAAAATGGATTAAAATAAATGTTCTGTTGTTTTTTTTTACAATAGCATGTTATCAAATGAAATGATAAAACTCGTTTTTGCCTCAATAGTTTTCTGTAGTTTAAGTCCATTTAAGCCTGTGCTAAGTCTACAAAAGACCTGTACCCATTCGTGTGTTCTATTCTTAAAATTTTCAAAAAATGAATAAGGATTCCTATATTTACGCGCGTTGAAATAATCTTACTTCTAAATTTCATCAAATTTTGAGATCTTCATGCATTAAACGTCATTAACCCTTTGAATCCAAACTTCCTGAACATTAAAATTCCCTCCCCTGGTTTCTGTAATGTTGGTTTGTTTTTTTCGAATTTCAACCCGACTGTATTGATATTGCTCTGCCACAATAAAAATGCATCCGATGGCTTTGACATTTCACATACTATTTGTTAAAGAATATCTGCCCCTCAACATCATTAATATCAAATTTCGTTGAAATACGTCTGAGAGATCTTAATATAAAGGTGCTCAAACCTAAGGGCAATTTTTATTTTGGACTACCCTATATAATATAATGACTAAAAATATGGGTTTGATACAAAACAAAGCTTTCTTTAAATCATAATACAATCAACAAAACATTTCACAAACTTTGGAAAAAAATTAATAGTTCTCCTCTCAAATCAAACAATAATGTCGACAAATAAAATGCGCCTTGAAGTCTGCTTCGACAATATGATTATTATGACAGCTGCCGATAAGGGCTTTGTGATTATTATTATTTTTATTGTTTCTTTAATAATCACTGAGGTGGAATTATTTGAAATCATTGCGAAAAAAATGATATGAAATAAAAATAAATAAAAAGATAGGTTAATCTCAAAATACCATAACGATATGGTGTGCACTTACAAAACTAAATAATAATGATAATAATACAAATAATAATAATAATTATAACAAAATGAACTCGCATTGCAACCGATGTTGATTTGAATTTAATAAAAGCTTCACCTGGAAATATTGTAAGTACGGGAGGGAAAAGAGAGTTGTATGATTATTATTAATGCGGTGGGAATGTTGGGAAAATGCTAAGAGGTTTCTTTCTAATTTGTTGCTCCATCTAGCTGAGAAAGACTTCTCCAATTTCTAAATAAACAAATATAAAATGAAGAATATTCCAAAATAGATCTCCGAAGGAAAATCTGTTTTTTTATTTTAATCATCACCGAGCGTCAACTGTGAAATCAGACACGCCGACACTGGTAGTTTGATTCGTGTTTAAAAATTTATTTTATGAATACATGTATATAAATTTTTTTTTAAAAAAAGCTTTAATAATGTGAGACAAGTCCGTTATCTCTCGCTCGCAGGCCAACTCCATATCCATTAGACCATCACGAAATGGCTATCAGGTACATAGGATAAAAAAAATGTAAGGAGGAGAGACTTTTTCCATAAATGTACTTTCATTTACAAAGTAATGAATGTCAACAATAGAGTTGTAAATAAATGAGATTGTTGTCGTTAATATAAATACTGCAAGGTGTGCACAAAAGCTGTGTGACATTTCATAATAATTTGTGTTCCTAAACATGCTCGGGATATGCTCATTGGTCATGGGAAATTTCAGCTTCAAGCATTCAGTGACACTTCCTAAGGCAGAATGTGTTCTAATTTTACCAATCATTTCCCTCTTAATTTCTGGACAAGGCATCCATAAATAGCATTTTGACCTCGATCCAAGATGCTTATAAATATAAAGAAGTGTGGATTCAATTTTGTAATACCGAAATTCTTATTCCAGGGAAAATAAAACCTTCATTTAATGAACAAATAAATAAATAAAAGACAACAGACTGATTTAGACAAACCATGTAGCAAAAGCATTACACAAAAAAAACAAAAACAACAACAACCCAAGCTAGATCTAAATAAACAACAGAAGTTACATGTCATAGATCTATGAATATCATAACGTACAATGTTTTTAAACCTATTCCACAGACCCAGAGCATTACATTTTGTTTAATATCTAGCTAAACAAACAGATGGCTTAGAACGCTGGAATTTGGTCTTTTCCTCAAAAACCTATGACCTTATAAAATACTCCTTCATTTGGTTCAAAATGACATAATGAAACTGACCATTGGTCACTGAATATGGTTATTCTTAATCAGCGATCGTGGGTCCACCATGACCCAGACTTTCTACATAGTGTTTTATTATTTTTTAAATTGAAATGTCTGGATCATGTAGGTCCCCCATGGTAGTTAATTAAGGTGGGAAAAATAAATCCCTGTACGAGATGTCTGGGTCACATAGGTAGGTCCCATGGTAATAATTTAAGATAGGAAATATAAATCCCTAAATAAAAATACATGTATATATATATATATATATATATTAAAATGTTTGGGTCATGGAGACCCCACGGTGGTGAATTACTATGGATAAATGCGGTCCTGGAATAGGATGAAAGATAAACAAAAACAACTACACATAGATCTAATTGTAAAAGACATACAACCAGTGTTTCTAGAAAGAAACAATGAAACGTACAAAGCAACCGTACATATTGACAGAATCTTTGGAGAAAATTTTTAGTCGGCTTTGGGAAATTATTTCGTTAAAGCAAATTTAGTTGAAATTATATACAAATACAAATATCATTACAAAAATTTTGTAGTTTCTACGAGAACTTAAAAACAAACGGTTTACAAATTGAGTCAAGGCAATTTGACTTATTTCACATACATATGGTGTGTTTCCTGTTTGATGGAACTAGAGGTCACAATGCTTGATTTACCGACCTCAGATATATAAATATAATAGCAAGGTCAATTGGAGTTACAATACTTCATCCAATAATTTTCTTCTCTTAACTAAAACAGACAATCCTTGTTTATCCCTTAGATGTTGTATCGAATTTACACATGTGCACTACTTTGGTGATATCAGGGTTTTCTGTGACCACACTGTTAACAGCCAAGGGTTCTTTAACATGAGTATTTATGCACATGGGACCTCCGATATTATAGTCCATCTCCGATAGGACTAGACACTCTTTATCCTAGCAACTTAAGGATAGAGTGCAGAAGGAAACCCGAAAGAAATTTGGGTTTCAAATTCAAGCCTGCACGGGTTTGAACCAGGGACCTTTGGCTTGGTAAGCGAGCGCCTTAACCACTGAGCTATCCGCTCCCCTATTCAGATGAAAGTTTAGTATATACACCAAACAAAAGTTGTCTCAACTCCAAGCAGTTTTTATGATCACCGTGATTCAAATAACTGAATTGAAAACATTTTAAACGTTTTAAAAAGCTTGTTGCGTTGTCCAATGGAAAATAAAAAATTAAAATTATTATAAAATAAAATTATACGATTAAAATATGATTACGAGATATCCAAGAATGAAATAACGATTAACTAAATGGAATTGAGAGATATTGAGGAAGAGTAATGTTTTCAAAGCTAAAATCTCTTGGTTGAAAAAGCTATATTTTAAAAAATTACTTTCAACAGACAAACAAAGGAACTTCATCAACAACAACAAAAATACAAACAAATTTTACACGATTCTCAAAGTTAGTCAAAGATCATAACCCCAAAGTACAACCAAATACAATCATAACAAAAATGTTATTCGTTACAACATCATTATTATTTTTTTTCCAAAATTAAGAATGAAAATAAAATAGAAGACATCACTCAAAATCTTTCATCAAGAGCTAAATCAAATCAAAGCGTAAGTTGAATTATTTGTGAAATGAAATACGAGCAATGGCTCACACCACCACCAATATCAACCATCGAATTAACTTGACATAAACATAAACAAACATGAGCATAGCCATGGTGCATGTCACATGACAAATACATATTTTACCTCATTCAATCAATCGGAACATAACTACTTTATTATATAATAAATCTTCTCTCCATTCATAATGCAAACCAGTAAGGTATGTGTATATTTATTAAACACATTGGTTATTCTATAGATATATATTATATTATATATATAAAAGGTTCATTCATATAAATCAGTTAATATTTTAATATTTTACAGCTGTTCTGATTATATAGTTTACTTTATTATCATATGAGCAAGGATTGGTATGTATTTTTAAGATTCAGTTGTCTGAGCACCGTTTTGAGGTGTTAAATAAAAAAAACAAAAAACAAATGAATGTAGATAAAACTGCTTGGCATGAAGGCTACAGTGAAACAATGCAAGTGAGAGAGTTGGTTATTTCGATCAATGAACGCATTTTATCGATTTCATCATGATTCAATCACAACTATTTCAAGCCCGGTGTAACAGGACAGATTTTACCCCTGGTACCACCCAAGGTATTAATCGCAAAAACATTGATCACTTGTTTCAATGGGTTGACGCTTTAGCTAGACTCATGAGACATGACTTTTATCCTCTTCAGTGCTAGGCACCTGTAACCGTTCTGGACCTGCCAATGTTACCATAATGCAAGGGCGTAATATACCGATGATATTATAAGAATAAAAACCTAAGTCATGAGAAGGGGAGGCAACCAAGAATATTGGCCCTAGAGGTGAGATCACCATGCGCGCAACAGTTCCAGGCGTTGCAATGAAGAATTTATCAAAAAGTTAGATTTCAGAGGTACGGTAGGTCCGGGGGACTACAATTACAAATGACATTAATCTGAACGTGACTGGCCACGCTTCATATATATATAATATTTCCCACGAAATGCAGGATGGAAAAGTCGTTATTTTTTGGGGTCAAAAATGAAAAATTCCAAATAAAATAATTGAAGACCGCCGCCACAGTGTTATTCTTACTAGTAACGTGGTATTACTCAAGGCACATAAGGAATGAGATTACCGGTACCAAGGCAGGTAGAAGAAGGTAAGAATAGGCAATAATTTGTACATCACATGCATGACCAATGATAACGACACGTGACTTTGTAGTTAGTCAACTGAATGGTAAATCAATACGTATTACAAAAGTAAAAACATGGGAGAGAGGGGGGGGGGGGGGGGGGGTGATT